>DWMY01000458.1:0-24885 GCA_018249775.1 Heliconius hecalesia formosus
TCAACACGCAATGCCTCCAAAATTCGGCAGAAAGTGGGGAACGGAGTGTCTTAACACTAGGTTCCCTCTGCCTACCCTGCTGTGTGCGGGATACAGCGTGAAGCTAATTTAATTTAATTTATTTATTTATTTTTAAAAAGATATTAATTGACTGGAAAATAAAAAATAATTGACTGGTGAAAAATGCAAATACTTTGATAAATATCTAAAGAAATCGATTTAACGGTAATCAATTCCCAAAATAAGAACTAAACTATTTTACATATTATTCATAAAATTAATTTTTATTTCATTCTCAAAAAACATTTTATAACTTTGTAATTCATTTAAATTTTGTAACATGTTGTCATTAAGCTAGCCTTATGATTTGATATCCATTTCACCCTCATGTATGGCTTGGTAGATATTTGGGAGTTTGTGATTTTTGAAAACATTAAAAATTACATCCTAGCTATTAGGTCTTTACTCGTGTTTTTTCCAGAATATAGCTTTATAGTAGGCCTTTCGTATCATATAATAGTTGAAAACTATCGCTTTATAAAGCTCGGAGATAAAATCGAAAAAAAAAAATAGAGAAAGTAAAATTTTAATCAAAACTTTCAGAGGCAAAAGAACTGATGTTTTATTTTCCACAAGTAATTTCAAAAACTACTAGTATTTGTGGAGGCAATCATAAGGCTAGCTTAATGACAATATGTTATAAAACGTAATTGAATCATGAAGTAATAAAAAATGTTATTGTGAATGTAATGTTATGAATAATATGTTAAAAAATGTTATTCTTATTACGAGAGTTGACTACCGTAAAGACCGACTACCGTACCGATTTCTTTAGGTATTTACCTAAGTATTTGCATTTTTCACCAGTCAATATTTTTTCATAGTCGTACAACAATTGTACAGTACACATTTATTAACAAAATCTGGACAGGCTTCTAGTTTCATAATAAATATAAAATGTATGAACTATCTTCTATTATCAATATTAATTTACATTTCAAATTCATGCTGTTTAGCTGAAAAATCCACAATTATGCTAATTTGGTTATTAACTAATATTACATATCATATTAAGCGCTTTTGATTTGCAATTTTGTTTTATGGTTTCCATTTTATAATTACATACATATAAAATTAGAATAATTGAGTACTCGATTTCAACTATCCAATTTAAATAAATAAATATTTCCCTTGAATTGGAATAGATTATGAAGAATATAAGATATAAAACTTGTGAATAATATATGGTATAACATTTTTTTGTGGTATTATTGAGATGACACTCACAAGAATATATTTAAGTTCTTATTTAGGTTTATAAATTTGTTTGTAAGATATTAATAGATTGTGTTTTAACACCAGGTTCCCTCTGCCTACCTTGATGTGTGCGGGACATAGCGTGAAGCTGATATATTTTTATAAATTAAAAATTATTAAATTTAGATTAATAAAAACAGATTAAGAGTGAGTCGGACTCACCTACTAATGTTTCCGTACAAATTTGAGGATTATATGTCAATTTGTAACAACCTAAGAGTTAAAAAACTTTAGTTTACAGGCATATGCTAAGTGCATTTTATAAGAAATTAACTACAAATATAAGCTTGTAATGATTGTATTCTATAAAATACCAACAAATTTTCACTTTTTAAATTTCACCTCGACATTACAGGCGGATAAATGGACAACAAAGTGATCCTATAAGGGTTTCGTTTTCACTTTTAAGTACGGAACCCTAAATAATTTAAAGTATAATATTGTAAAAATATAATAGTTTTTTAGCTTCATGCTTTTTTACATATTTTCGCCTCATCCATTGTCGTCGACCTCTTCATAGAACCCCCCGGAGAACACTTTTTACGTGATCTTCCTTCAGTATTTTCGATACTGTGTTTTCAAAGGTAACCCAAAGGTTCCCCTACATCTCTTACCACTCACTTTTCCTTCACAAAACTTTTATCATAAATTCTTAATAAATTATTTTTATTTTTCTATTTTTGTTTTTCTGACTTGGCTATTTTAAATCAAACTCAAGCGTTTCGTAGCTTTACAAGAAACGACGCCCATAAGAGAGTTTCTAATCAGAGCAGCAAAATAAAAATTATTAAAATACAATTCCTCTCTCCCTGAACGATAATCGAACCCATATCTATTTTTATATAAAATTTAAATCGATTTTCTAATAAAATTAGATTTTGTAACTAAAATACAATTTAAAATTTCTTGCAATACGAAAATATTCGAACATGACATTATAAATTAACTAATATTATAGCATGTACTACTCACTCAATCGTGACAGCTTGAACGCGTCCGCAGTGTTAATGACATCAACGTAAGCCTGAAACTCCAAGCGGCGGCTGCTTATATTCTGGTTGTGAACCGTCATGGCGTATTTGAATACATTTTGTATTTCTTCCGTATTCTGATCGAATATTGCACCTGAAACAATGATTTATGTTTGTTATAAAATTATCATACAAAGAATTAAGCGGAAAATGGAGAACTGAGTGTCTTAACACTTTCACAGGTTTCCTCTGCCTGCTGTGTGCAGGATATAGCGTTAAGCAGATTATTATTATTATTGTGGTTTTTTTTAATAATTCCTAGGCTCAAAAAAACCCGATTCTTTGGAAGATGGATGGAAACCTAAATTAGGAATATGAAATGGAGTATGGATGCATTGGGAACTGGGCTATTTAAGGAGACGTCCGCTTTTTCAACATCTCAACATCGGTCTGGTCGGCTAAGGGTGTAGAGAGATGTGCACCGGTTTCACCATCACGAGAACCCATCGACACCACCACACCATCACACACCAGGCGCATAATTACGCTGATTGATAACTTCCACTCTTTCGAAAATAGCCCTCGCGCTCTACTCTGCTGACCAATAAAGGCAAGCCATAGGCGGAACATGGATTATAAATCTCCTCCGGGGGACCCAGTTCTATGAGATCACTCCCCATCAACTCACTATTAGCTGCTCTGTTGGCTTTATTATCATGATAACCTTTATATTATTTATACAGCTATTAATTTTCATTTAAAAAAAACTGGGGACAAGTCGCTATTTTCTATAATTTTTTGAATTGGAGACTATTTGAGTTGAGGTTAACCACTGCCGTAAATTGTCTTCTTACAAAGAAAAACGAATATTGTTATAGGTAAATCGAGTCACATTATATACTTAGAGATGATTATGTTTTAGTTCTAAGCTTACTGCTAGTAAGCTAATTAATTAGAAAAACATAAAAACGTACAGACCACGTGACAGGTGTGATTAGTAAAACTTAACTAAATAAAAGAAAAGGCAAAAATCAAGCGGCAGTAATCACCAGATTTTTTGTACAAAAGTTTGGCGTTTTATTTATAAATAATTTATTTATCTTGTGGAAATAATAATTTGTAAAAATATTCTTTAAAACTAATCAATTTAGAATCAGCAATATTTTTTTAGTGTAACACTGTATCCCGAGGCCAATGGTGGCGCAGTGGCACGGGGTGTGATTGTAATCTACTGGTTGTGGGTTCGATCCCCACTCGAGGAGATGAAATATTTACTTAAATTTATATTTCCATTTCTTCGCTCTGGGGTTGAGGTAAAGCGCGGCGTTGAGTTCTGCCACTCAACACGCAATGCCTCCAAAATTCGGCAGAAAGTGGGGAACGGAGTGTCTTAACACTAGGTTCCCTCTGCCTACCCTGCTGTATGCTGGATACAGCGTGAAACTAATTTTTTACAGTGTCCCGCACATATGCTAGCAGAGTAGGCAAAGGAAATCTAGTGTTGAGACAATCCGTTTCCATTAAGACACTTTCGTTTCCCATTTTTCGAAGATTCTTTCTGAACTCTAGAGGATTTTGCTTTTCAAGTTGGCGGACTCAACGACCGAAGCAAACGAATAAAAATATTTAATATTTCATTACTTCGAGCGGGAATCAAATCACAACCTGTCGCGTTTACAGAAGCACACTTGCGCCTCTGCGCCACGACTAGCCTCATGATGTCAATTTATGTTATGTACATTATAATATTTTCTATAAGTTCATATAACATTCCCTTTTGAAGTTTGAAGTATAAATATTAAATAACAGATAACTTTCAATGTTTGAATGACATTTGCACACTTGTATCGTATTATGCGTAATATTTTTTCAAATAAAATATCACTTGTGTAGATAAGTACGTACTGAATACTTGCAATGAAATATATGTAAATGCGACAGGTAGCGACTTCCATTCCCACTAGAAGAAATTAAATATTTAATATTCTGCTCTGGTATCGAGGTAAAGCGCAGCGTTGAGTTTCGCCACTCAGCAGTTCCTCCAGAATTCGGCGGAAATTAGGGAAAGTGTCTTAATGGAAACATTCGTTTTTAATGAGAATGTCTTCATAATAAGTTCCCAGCTTCCTTGATATATGTGGGATACAGCGTGAAGCTAAAAAAACTACTAATATTTTCATTAAATCCAGCGCATACAATTTAGTTAGAAAAATATTTTGATCTCGATGTTGTGGCTATTTTAAAATTGCTCTACACCATACATTTCATCTATTCTTCAAAGAAATGAACATGAAAATGAATACATAAGAAAAGAAAATAAATAAAAAAAATAAAAAATAAATAAAAATGAAAGGTTTAATTAAAACGACCAATCAGGAATGAGAGCAAAAAAAGTTTATAATAGCACAGGTTCAGAAGTGTACCTAGTATCTTTTAATAAACACATAGCTTTGTTGCGCTCAACGAGAGCGTCACAACTCACGCGACAATAAGCAATCGCTGTTCAGCCATAGTCTAATAGGATTTTACACTCGATAACTAGCGCCTTACATTGTGCTTTTATGTTGGAGAATGTTGAGTTCTTAGAAAAAAAAAGTGACTTGTTACTCGCTAGAAATAGTTCTATTGCGAGTAGTATGTAGGTCGATATAGCATATGTTGCCATTTCATGCATTTTATTATGTATCATTCTAATACGTACTAAGAAAAATGTTAAAACTTCGTGTTTAAATTTTTAGAACTTGTCAAAGTGAATTTAATATTTTTCAAGAATTACACAGCCAAAATGAATTAAAGTCATCTATTTTTAGGGTTTGGTATCTCAAAAGGTAAAAAAAGGAAGCCTTGAAGTCAATAACAACCCTCAATGGTGATCCGAGTCGGGCCCGGGAGCGGCTATGGTAGGAAAAACAACTCACCTCCTATATATAGGCTTTGTGCTTCCCAAAGAGAGCTTACCCTAGGTCACAACTTGCAGTGGTCAACCTAGAAGTCGTTAAATAGATTACGTAGCCAAGTTGGCCGCTGCAAAGAATACCTTATAAATAACGGTACGCTTTGAAGGGCCAACCAACATGTGACTGCGGCGCCAACCCACAAACATTGGCACACTCGCTCTCCTGCCCAAACTGTCCAACAGCCTTCTTGTTTGACGATATGACTAATAATAATGATAATAATCTTTATTTCAGACTTTTAGATTCATATAATTTTGTTATTATATATTTGCTTAACCTATGTTAGTATATAATTATTATAATTTATTATTTATGATATATTGAGTTCACGTGTATATCATTCCAGTGCCTCCATAGTGGGTTTTCCATTTTATATGCCAATGGGAACAATACGGATAATGCACTCAGCGTGGCTAAACATTAGCAAATTTAAACAATAAGCAATTATATGACATGATTGTGGTTCTACGAAACAGAAAAAAATTAAGCTTTTAAGTCAATGCATTTAAAAGATACAAACATTTATGCATCGATTTTGTTACATTTAATATGAAATTTGCCACGCATTCAGAACCTGTAGAGTACTTCTCGTAGACCTATAGTTATGAAAGTTGGCACGAAGTGTGAACTTACAATACAAATAAATTTAATAATCCAAAGAGAGAAAAATTATAGGCATTTCGTATAAAAAAATCATTATAAACTTATATTTGTAGTTTCATATGACATATACACTAATTTCATAGAAAATTAATGCATATGCCAGTAAATTTCGGTATGCCAACTTTTATAAATTGGTAAGAAAGCCTTGGTGGGCGAGTCCAACTGGCTTAACGGGTTTTCTTTTACTTAGAAGCTAATAAACCCAATTGTACTTCACATTCCATAAGTAGCAGCTTGCATTTTGGTTTTATATTGGAAAATGTAGAATTACTATATAAAAATATTTTGTAACTAAACGCAGTTTAAAATTTAAACTTATAATAATATAATTTCTAACTCAATACATATAACAGATTTTTGTATAATCAATACAAACTTACAAATTGTACATTTACATCTCTCTAGCTCTACTGTGATATAAAGTAATAAAATCAGTCAAGTACGAGTCGGACTCGCCCACCAAGAGTTCCCTACCAATTTGACAGTTTTAGGTCAATAGTTAGTACAACTTACAAAAGGTGAAAAACTTAAATTTGCCGGTTACTTAAGTATACTCGTACAGCCATTTTATATGAAATGAACTACAATTATTAGTTAATAATAGTTTTTTATTTATAAAATAAATATAAATTTACACTTTTCGTTTTCTTTTTCATTATTTGTATTGCAAATTTTCTTTTTGCCAATTATTACAATTGTATTATGATTGATTTACTTACTTCTATCATAATTGTAATACTCTTAGAGGTTTTGATTACACGGCTATTAAAATCGATTTTTGATTTGAAAGTTGAATTTGCGCGTCCAGTCATTTTTTAAGAAATAGTTTACAAATATAAGTTTATAATAAGCTTTTTCTATGACATACTTATATTTCTTTTTTTTATTTATATTGTAAATTCCCACTTATTGCCAAATTCATTTCATATAATTTTCAGTTTGATATCTCCATCTCCACGCGATCTTGATACATTGTCTTGATAGACAGACATACAGACTTACAGACATACGGACAACAACATAATCCTATAAGCGTTCCATTTTTCCTTTTGAGAACTCTAAAAGATATTACAATAAATATAAAACAATAACCCACACGCTTGAAATTAGATCGTATCAATAATAGCTTTGGAAACAATAAAAGCTAAGATATAGTCTCATAAATAGTCAATTCCATTGCAAGACAAAGAAACGTGGCCAAATTAAATAATTTGGTGGAAAAATCGCGTTACCGAGTATAACACTTCGGTGGACATCTTTATCGGTATGAGAGCCAGCCCGTATTCTGGGGTATCATCGGGTTATATACGAGCGCTGACCAAACCGTTTATCTGAATCGTTCGACCATACTCCGCTAGTTCTTACGAACGCCTCATGTGCTTTGATAAGACGGAAATGTGGGTAATGAAAATATTGTTTTATTCAATTAATTCGTATAATAGTATCAGGATTATATTTTAAAATTGATAATTTGTAACTTTCCTAATAATTGTTAAAAAAAACCTATTAATTCAATTCTCTTAGCGTATATTATCATATAGTTCATACATATAATATATAAATGTCCATGTACGAGTATATATAACATACTAGTAAAATAAATATTGAAATAACTATAATAATCCAGTACTGTAGCAAAAATAACTTGGATACTGCCTAAGGACCTCTAAAGTTTCTAAAGCGTTTTTCACTATCTTTGTCTTTTTTCACTCACTAGAACATTATACCGTTAGAGCCATTCTGAACTTCCATTTCTGCCGATATATCTTCCGTTTGCTACGTCATTTCTTTCTATATATCGTGTCGAAATGTTTCATTCGAGTTTATGAGAATTGATGCCTTAGCCTTATTCGTAACTGATTTAGGTAATTTTGTTTCGCCAACACTTTGTGAGGAAAAACACTAATGATCTTTGAACGAACTAGATGTTTTTCTTACTCGATTCGATTGTTTTATTGGCACCGGTTTATTCTCATGTATTTTTATTTGGCAGTTTTTGTGCTTAATACGATGTAAATAAATGTTATGTACGAGTATATTATAATTTTAGTATTCAAGCCATGAAATTGATTTCAAATGCAGAGAGTATTTGTAATTAAAAATCAATAAAACAATATGGAAAAAGTATGTAAACACAATAATATCAGCTTCACGCTGTAGTCCGCACACAGCAGGGTATGCCTACCCTAGGGAACCTAGTGTTATGACACTCCGTTCCTCACTTTTTGCCGAATTCTTGAAAAATTGCGTGTTGAGTGGCAGAACTCAACGCCGCGCTTGTCCTCGACACTAGAGCGAAGAGATGAAAATATACATTTAATTAAATATTTCATCTCCTCGAGTGGGGATCGAACCCACAACCAGTTAGTTTTACAGTCACACTTTGTGCTCCTGCACCATGACTGGCCTCAATAATATATACTTATTTATTTTTATTTGTATAAACTGGACATGGATGTACACATACATACATTTGACAGACAAACAAATATTTATATGAGTTGTAACATATATTATATAAACATTACACACAAAAATACACATAATTTAGCTCTAAACTACATTTAATTTAAAAAAGCAATAATCTACATAATAACTAACGCGGAACAGTTATTACGGATTTTAGTTACGTAGGATTTGTTGGCGTTAAACTGTCTTACCTGACTGCAAGACTGCTGTAACTTCATTAAAAGAAGATTAAAACAAACTTTTTCAGCGCTACAAAAGTATTTAAAACCCCGTCGTAGTACCGTGAATTTTATGAGACAATAACAGCGAGTTGCAATATTACTTGTTGCAGTTTATTTTGTACGCTTTTTAGCTACTTTGATAGTCGCTACTTTAAATCTTTTAAATAATTTATTTTTTTTCTAAAAGAAATCAATATGAGGGATTTATTTTTGAATTAAATAAGTTTATTGAGAAAAAAATATTTTTGCAATGCTTATTATTAAATTGATTGAAGATTTGATTCTTTCTAAAAGAAATCATTAGGAGGGATTTGTTTTTGAATTAAATAACTTTATTGAAAAAAAATATATTTTTGCTATGCTTATTATAAAATTGATTGAAGATTCGCTCTGGAAGTATTATTTAGGGCTGCGACGAATACAATTGTGTTAGGAAGCTCCTTCGAACAGAGATATGAATACATACGTAGAAAATAAAGGGACAAATGGAACTGGACAGAAGATGCATGAGAATATTATTTGTGTAACAGAGACCAAACGGAAGGGCAATGACACTATCAATATAACGATTGGCCTTGTATAAAGCCCAGAGTCGGTCTAATATCGAGTACTGTTCTCATATATCAGCTTGTGAACTCTAGTTTCAATTTTGATTTTGATCGCATTAAACGTAAGGATAAATAATCTGTGGAGGGTTATACATTTGGTACTGCGTAGACTTTCCTTACTGAACGTTCTCTACCTCTCTGAAATTCTTTCACTGTACCAAACTATATTATAAATTTAAATGGCATCTCCCATCATCTGAATACCTGAAACTCGACTACTGGGTGGGTACCTCGAAAAAGCGCGTCCACAAAGGTCAGCATAGAACTTATTACTCCTGTGGTGTTTCATGGTGTCGTGGGTTGCGGTCCTAACCCTTACGCCTAGTTTGCTTTTTCTTTTATAAATTATAAAAAAGTACTCATACTTTAGCCATTACACTATCTAGTTGAGATATAATATATCATAATACAAGAATCATGACAAATATAAACACTTGTATGCAAAAAAATATTTAGGCTTAAAATTTGAAAGTAGCCTCACATGTTAGTTTTATTTACATTTAAAAAACTTTATTTCTAAATATTATAATTTCCTGTTTACATTCAGATAGATGTGTAACTATAAAATGTTAAAACATGTTGACTACTGAGAGTCAGGACGGGCATCACTTGACCCAAATGAAGACCCTTTGTGTAAACACTTCAAGACAAAACATCAGTTCATTTGCTACCAGCTTCAGAAGCCCACAAATTTATTTAATTAATTACTTGTGGTATTTATAATAACAATAGGGAACCATACAATTTTATCTAACGATATATTATAATATAAACTAAATATCTATATAAGGGTTTAAATTAAATTTTAAGGGCCAAGTGGCGGCTGTATAGCCAATTCGTCAATTACCCAATATTTAATTTTATATGAAATTCTACAATAATTTTTTTCTAAAATAAAATGATCGCATATTGTTTCATCACATTATAATGTGCGTCTCTTTGTATGCAGTAATGAGGTTTCCGCGAACAATAAATGTTCTAATCATGTTCATATTAACAATTTTCAATTTTAATTTAAAATATTAATTAATTATATGAAACTCGCTGTTCAATTTGAACACATTTTAATTGTATCGAAACAATTTAAAAGTATTATTATTCTTCGGTCGGTTGGTTAATACATCGATAATGGAAACGAAAACACCTCTCAGCAGATATTTTGTCTCTCTTCTGAGGTCTACCAGCTCAGGCCGCAAGTGAAAATTTCTGTACGTATGTTATCCAGAGTCTTTTCGCGTCATAATGCACTTTCAGTCTCTCTTACGCAAACTTCCGAGGTGGCAGAGGGAGAGGGCTCACTGTAGAGATGGAGGCTGCTAGTGTATTAGATATAGATCGGAGAATTGTTTGTTGTGGGTTCTTTTTAATCTGTTCAAGTTCTTTCGCGAATCTCGCGCGGTCCTGCTCTTAGGCCACCTTGTGTCTGGATCGTTAAATAGGCAGAGAGAATACTGTCTCGTAGAGATTGTAGATATTCTGTGACATCAGCGTTGTATTCCCTTTTCATCGTGCTAGTGTTTTGTTCGTTTCTTTACAAGTTTGGAGCAGCTCGTTGGCCCTCTGGGTCACCTGATTTATTGCGATGCTCGGTCTCTTTGGAGTTGAGCTGGCATCGCTTTCTATTTTTTTTTCCAATTTATTTATTCCTATTATATTTTTGCTATATTTCCAATCAAGGTTTTATTTTTATGACACATGTTAATAAGATTTTTTGTTGTTTAATTTTTAAACGTGTGATCGCTTGGTATACACAGAGAAAAGCAGTATAATTTGAAAACTTTCTTTCTTATAGAAATCTTTTTGCGGTGAAGAATTACAAAAAAAAGTGGTAAACTAGACAGTAACATGACTAATCACGAGATAATTTAAAAGCTTATTCGCCGCAATAGTGTAAACACCATTGCATGTTGGCGGAAGGCCAGCAGCGTATGGATGTTATTCATGTAATTACTTTAAGGCTGTTAGTGAAAAAACTATCTAAACTATTTTATTTTATCGTTTTTCAATTTCATGATTTTACTACCATACCAGAATAGGTAAAAATAATATAATGTCAAGACAAGTTGTGCGTTGAATGGCTGATCTTTATTTTCCCAAAGCTGAAAATATGGAAATAATTTAAATATTATGGTTCTCCCCAGTAAGGATTGAACTCAGCACCATCGACTTTACCTAATACCTTATTGCTCTAACTAAATGAATCAACAAATTTAGTAGGTATATGTGAAATATTACTATGATATAGCATAACACTTTTAATATTACATACATCATATTTTATAATAATAACATATTTTTTTAATATGTGTAATATAAAAAAAGTGTGTCATTTCACTGAAACATGCACAGCGGGCTAAATAACATTTTTTTTAAAACTTACATATTGTATGTAAAGACATAGCAGATTAGGAACGGAGCCTCTGAACACTTTCATACGCTCCGTTCCACATTACTCCGATCTCCACGTTCCACCGACTTCCCGAGCTTTGCCATTGTTAGTCACCAGAGCGAGGTAATGAAAATAACTAATATTTAATTCGTTCCCATGAGTGGGAAAGGAACCCACAACCGTTGCGCTTACAGTCGCACGCTTGTGCCCCAGCGCTACGACGGCCTCTAACTCTAAGGCTTGTAAATAATTATTATAAGTTAAAGAGAAGAAATTCTGTTCTAGACTAGATATTATTCTCCATTTGTGTAGCTCGTTTTATTCGTAATATCGTTTCATATTCATACCACTGTTATATCTTCCAATTTAAAGAGCAGTTTAAGTGCACTGAGATAAAGCTAGGTTACGAAGTATTGACTCAATATATTATAACATTTAGAATATCAAATATAGGAAATTTGGAAATGAATATTTTGTAATAGCATGTTTGTTTCTAAATTGTATATTTTATTCATAATAAAGTTTATCTCAATTTATGAACTTAAGTAAAAAAATCTCAATAATAAACTAGAGGTTTAAAAATATGCTATCATTCACTACAGTCTCAAAAATATATATATACAAAATGTCATGAAGATCGCTTTGAAACAGTATGTACTTTGGGTATGATGAATTAAAATAAATAAAAAACAATATGCATCGCAATACACATAATTAACATAGTTAATTATGAATAATACAATCAACATATTTTTTATATAATATTGATCCAAAGTCGTTTTTGTATGAACGGCCCGAGTGTCGCAACCGGTGTTTTATAAATGTGGTAGGTGAGTAACTGACGAGTCGAGTTAAACTCTTGAATAATACGGTACTAATAAATATTATGCACTTAAAGAGTCGTATCAAATGTATAAAATATA
The DNA here is from genome assembly GCA_018249775.1 of Heliconius hecalesia formosus. Lineage (NCBI taxonomy): Eukaryota > Metazoa > Arthropoda > Insecta > Lepidoptera > Nymphalidae > Heliconius > Heliconius hecalesia. The sequence continues at coordinate 12,519 of DWMY01000458.1, forward strand.
ATATAATAAATCGAAGCCTATAACGGCGCAATCGTTTATGATCGAATTTCTTACAAAGGCGAAATATGTGTATGAATGAAACGTATTATGGATCAAAGTGAGTTTTGACCAATATTACAATATTGAATGTTATGGGCAATATTGAGAGACGTGATGGGCTTATGCGAACTATTACAGCGACATTAACTTCACGAGCGCAGTCCTAACAGTCGGGCTGTATTTGAAAATTTATGATATTTTTGCAAAAAATCTCAAATTCCCTTATATCTGCTGAGCCACTGAAAATCGCTGAACGTACATGGGAGTGAATTGGATAGGTAGAGGTCCCCTAACTATAGACCACCGTTGATTTGTCGAAGGCGTTATACCATGTAAACATATTATATCAGATCAGATAAAATAACCGTGGCCATCACGACTAGAACACGTCTAATATATTTATAATATAACAAAAAGTATAAATAAATCCCACAATCTCTGATAAGAACGACATCTTATTTCCATAACCACATTCTACACTAGCACTAACCAAGATATATGTTACCTCGGTATAAAGCCAGCAGATATTATTACATGCAAAATGAAATCGGTGAATCCATCTAAAGTGACAAAGACTTACAGTGATCCACCTTTAATATACTTGAAGCATGTATGGCCATTATAAAATATATAGAGTCGCACTAGTGCATTCTTAAGTAAACTGAGAGAGGTTTTTGTAACATAATCTGTAAGTAATATACTAAACATTGTAACTATTTACTACTTTTATATGAAAAGCTGTAAAATAAAGACATGGAAAACTTTTTAAATAATATTTTTTTGTGTTAGTTGTTAAAGTTGTATGTTGGGTAATAGTATTTTTTAAAAGATTCTTATAATGATGTAAATATTACGGTTGTTAGCCGGCGGCGTTTGTCCGCGAAAATTAAAAAAATAACATTAACATTATTTGAAGCCTAATCTAATGTATTGTTTTTAAAAAAATATAAAGATAATAATTTAAAATTTACATATAAAATTCGTTTTTTATTTCAGATTTAAGAATTCGATGTTGGAATAATAAAAATAAAGAATAAGGTGCGAATTTTATTGCCTTTGATCTCTTTCACAGGTCAAATGGAATAAAGTGCAGTTACCAGAGTTGGATGGCAAACAAGGTTCTGACTGAAATCTAAAATCAAAAGCCGTTTGAAATTCACACCTCAATATGTCTTACAAAGAAGCGATATGTCTATATGATACGTGTGCTCAATGACACTAGAACAAGTATTTTTTTAACTATTAAGCATTTTATTAAACAGATATAAGCTGAGGCCATGCGTGGCGCAGCGGCACAAACGTGTGACTGTAAACGAGACAGGTTGTGAATTCGATTAATGATTACTAAACTACACATACATAAGTGCTTATATAAAATATAGTTTGTTTCTAAAAGTCTTCATGAGAATAAAATATTTTAGATTATCATGTCAGTCTATACACTTAGAACACTTATTGCAGACGCCTAGTGTCACAAGGGAGTGATTATAAACGCGACGGTTGTGGGTTCTATTCCCACTCGGAAAAATGAAATAATTAATATTTTCATTTTCTTGTTGTGGTACGGAGGACAAAAGTGTCCTAAAGGGAACGTAGTATCTTCCCAGGTTCCCTCTACTTAACCTACAATGTGCGTCATAAAGCGTGAAAGCTCCTACTGTTAGTGTATTCGCGTGTATCAAGTTACTTAATGTAACGTGAACCGTGATAACTAGAACACCGACGAAGGAGCACCGCCATTGAAAATAGGTAAAATTTCCAATACAATATTCTCTTCTCGAATACTTCCCAAAACTTTCGCCTTTCAAGCGGAGATAGTGATTAAACGAACAAGAAGTCGATTGCAAGAATTTATGCAATATAAGAAGTGTGTATCAGAAAGTTGCATCTAGATAACTTTGACGGTAACGTTGTGAGCTTTGTCTAAATATTGTTAAAACTTTTCACGCCGTTGTTTCAAGAAAATCCAATATTGTGGAAAATTCACTCATACAAAATATTATTCGACAAAATGAGATGTTCAATATAAATTATATACTTGTCACACACTGGACTCTGTTATTTGACGAGAGGCTGTGATAAAGTGTTTTTGCTTTTTCTTAGCTTAAATGATTGCCTCGTTCGTCTCTACTGTTTTTGTATATTGCTCTAGGCACCGTCGAACTTATGTTACGTGATTATTTTTTTATTTATGATTATTTTTAAGACAACATTACTTTTATATAACTTAAAGTGTAGTTGTTAAATTAACTTTAAAAAATGTAGAAAAGGTAGTATAATTTTTTACAAAACATAAAAATTTTATGGTAGTGAGATTTGAACCCGCGCCTCTACGTTTTCCACCGTCCAAGCGCTCTGACCAACTAAGCCAGACGTTCTCAACGAGCTACGTCGATTCTTATATGCTTGTTATAATTTATCTCTATAGGAAGATTTTTACAAAATACCGGAATAACACTTTAAAAATATAAAAATAAGGTATAGATTTTTCAAATTGTAGAAGGTACATTGTTCTTAAAAAGTTGCAAATAAATTTGAAATAAGTGAATAATTAGCCATGAAAATGATCGGTTCACTGCTTGTTTTATTCAAAAATTTATATGGCTTAGAATCATAAACCGTATCCTAAAGTAGCGCTACAAAAATTTCGTATTTTTACTAAAATTAGTACAGCCGTACTGTCACGTTTGCATGCATTCGACAAAAAATATTTCGTTGTTCCATAGTTTGCGCCGATGACTGCACGTGTAATAGTTTTTTTATCACAGTGAACGCCGTTGTTTCGCCTAGCTGGATTCCAAAGAGACATATTTATAAAAAAACATATAAAAAATATATGGACAATGGTTTTTTCGCTGCAGTATCGGATGGCTCAATCGGGGAAGCTTATTTTTTTAAGGTTTGAATTCAATGACATTTATCTTTGCTCTATATATAATGTATCACAATCATAAAGTTTTTTTTTATTTATATGTTTTACCAAAAAATATTATTTATTGAGAAATGAATTCCGAAGCTTCAGATTGTCCAACCAAAAATAAGTTGATACATTTAAAATGAGGTTTTATATGATCAAGATTAAAATTGACAACATTCTGCATACAAAAATGCAAAATAATATTGCTACATTATGTATCAACTGGCAAAACGAAGGCGAATATAAGTAATTGATAAAGAAATTACAACTTACAACATAAGCTTAGACCTAGAAAAATCCATGGTCTTTACATATTTATATTTTGTAATTTATTTTATATGTTTTAAAGTATCCTTAGCTTACATACATTTTACATATAAGCAAAACATAAATTTGAAATAAGAAAAATGTGAAAGTGTGAATTTTGAATTAAGCAAAAATGTCAATCTGAACATAAAAATCTATGAAACACAGGTAGTTTTATTTATCTTTTTTTTTAATATTACAATTCAAGCTAACAGATGACTGATTCAGTGTTATTGTTGAGCATTTTATGCCAGTATTCAAAATCAAGGACAAATTTGTCACAATGTTAATTTTCTGTTTCGTTTTTTAAAAATCACGCTATATGCCGCATACAGCAGGGTAGGCAGAAGGAAACTAGTGTTAAGACACTACGTTCCCCACTTTCCACCAATTTTTGGAGGCGTTGTGTGTTGAATGGTGGAACTCGAAGCCAGAGCGAAGATATGAAAGAACATATTAATTAAAATAAATATTTCATTTCCTCGAGTGGGGATTGAACCCACAACCAATCACGTTTACAGTCACACTTTGTGCCACTGTGTCACGACTAGCCTCTCCTTTTTCAAGCTCCGGATGTATGTATTTCGTCATAAATCATATATTTTTAAATAGGGACGCTATATTATATGGATTTAAATTAAAGTTTTTATTTTTCAGGAAATACTAAATCAATAAATTAATTGGTACGTTTAAACATGAATGTCTTAACTGCAGGTTCTTTCTGCATACACTGCTTAGGAATAGATAGAAGGTAGGTACTATGCTAGTAAGTGGACATATCAAATATAACGCAGCCACCATTGGAGATAGAATTGGTAGCAAATTGCATTTTCTCGATATCAATTTGAACTAAAGAAAAGAGTACTTCCTTGTACAAAAGTCGATTCCAGATAAATGATGTAAGGCTTTGCCATTATAAAGTGGTGTTAACACTATGACAAATCAATTGGTTCTTTTGAAACGATGATTACAAAATACGTATGATGAATCAGAAAAACAGGTTTATTAATATTATAATTCTATCAATATAATAAGGCTTATGAAAGCCTAATAGCGTGATGATTAGCCACAACTGATACATTAAGAATTAACCCTTAAACACCTATTACATATTCATATGTTCCAGGATTCGGTAATGGTCCAATGAAAAAAATTATTTCTTTTATTTTTTTTATACTTTCATTTTGAAAAATTGGTCGTACTTCAAATAGAGATATATCCGTAGGTAAATACTACTCACGATATAAAATCACTGTAAAATTTTGTAAATGACCTATTACAATTGATTCTTAACAAATTTACTTTATTCTTCCATTGTTTGAATTCAATAAAGAGTCGAAATCACAACACGGTTTGCTTTCGTCATCTGACATATCTAGTTTCAACCAGCTCTCAATATTTGAGTCTCTAAAAGAATTTATGATTAAAACAGTAAAACATACACAATATTATGAAACTTACTATCAGAACTGTTTGTCAAAACTACAGTCAGTTGTATAGTAGCTAGCTGAGGGTTAAAGTTTATATTTAAATTAATATTGATTTTCAGGTTTGATTAGGTAATATGTGATTTTCGATTTCATTTGTTTTCAATATCTTATTCTTTTTTGTTTTAACCCTCTTTTACTAATAATTTATTAATAATAAATTAGAGATATGACATAATGCTATTATTTTATATCTCTAAATCTGTCATCTATCGTCAATAACATTTAGATTTAGTATTGTGTAAGGACGTAAAATTGGTTTCGTACGTAATTCGGCCTATTAAAACAATGCAGGCCAAATAGTCAGCTATGAAATTTGAAATATAGCACATGTGCAATTTTATTTTGTTTTAAGTTTTTAAACATATTTTTTTTATAATATCAGCTCTGTTCCTTATTACCAGTTTTTAAGTATTCTATTTGAGAAATTATTAAGATAAAAGTCGTGGCGCAGTGGCACAGGGTGTGACTGTAAAAACCGACTGGTTGTGGGTTCAATCCCCACTCGAGGAGATGAAATATTTACTTAAATTTATATTTCCATTTCTTCGCTCTGGTGTCGACGCAATGCCTCCAAAATTCGGCAGAAAGTGGGGAACGGAGTGTCTTAACACTAGGTTCCCTATGTCTACCCTTCTGTGTGCGGGATACAGCGTGAAGCAAATTTTTTTTTTTTAAATTTTATTAGATAACATCACATTGTCAGGAGAAACATACTTATTATCTGAATTTGTCTATATAAATAATGTGAAGTATGGAATCGGCTCAAAGTTTCTGTTATACCAGCATACATTATTAGCTTTTATATTTGCAAAATTCATAGTTAGTTAATATTAATTACGATTGCAACTCATGAAATCAATAAATTTGTAAATAGATAATCAACTATTGGTTTGTTTCATTTATCACTTTATAAACCTCGACATCAGAATAAAATGAAAAAATAACATATCATTGTATCCACGTTTGCCTATTTGAGAAAAGGCCAGTCATGGCGCAGGGGCACATTGTAAAAGCGACTGGTTGTGGGTTCGATCCCAATTCAAAGGAATTAAATATTTATTTAAATATATATTTCCATTACTTTGCTCTGGTGTCCAGACAAAACGCGGCGTTGAGTTCCGCCATTCAACACGCAATGCCCAAAAATTCGGCGTAAAACGGAGAACTGAGGTGACCTCTGATGATTTTGATTTCTTTTACCTATTTTGACCTACTCAACTCTTACCAAACACTTAATATAACATTTTATTGTAATAAAAAATACTGTGATTCGACGATCAATCAACAAACCACACTACTTAGTCATTCAATCAGTCAATAAAATGCATCAAATTTCGTATTACAATACATTATAGCCCGATCGTTCAGATATTGGAGAGTTATATTAACGAAACAGAACTAATATCAATAACAAGCATAGCACCACATCATACAGATTTATTGCGCTATAAAGTCATAAAGTTGATTTCGTTCACACTTAGCAAAACAATGCGAGTGCCAACGGACCAACAATGGGTTAATGCCTTTTTGTTTATGATATTTATGGGGATATTTTTATTATCAGCCAGATCCAAGTGCGGATGGATCCATCCGTTTGTTTGATAAATCAATATTATGAAAAAAATTGTGTTGGATTGAGATTGGATAAAATAAATATCAGATCAGCCACTTTGGCGTTTACATTTTGGTTTTAAGTTTAAAATTCCTTCGTGTGAGTGTTAGAGCGATTTTGATTGAATGAAATGAAAAATGTGGGTATTTAAGTAATAGAATCATTTACAGTAATTAAATTGTGAATAAAGTTAAAATAGGCAAGGAAAATAATTAAGGAAAGCAAACGACTGATTGACACTGAATTCTTTCTCTATTCTAGTTGTAAGAAGATGAGACTTTATATATGGTCGGGGCAAAAGTACTTTCGTACTGTTTACATAAAGGAAAATTTTTTTTAGGTATATTTTTTTATTTATTTATAACATGCATGTGCCGTTTTGATCGATGATTTGTTGCCACTTTATGGGTAGTGCCATAATCCCATTCTTGTAGAAATTTGGAGATTTTTAGTTAAAAAAATCTGACATGTACCTCAAAAGAATACTGTGAATACATATGTATTCACAGTATTCTTTTGCGTTTAGCTTTATGCTGTCTAAAGAGTTCTGCAATGACACAGATGGAACTCTGATGAAGTAAGGTTAGGGCTATACGGAAAATGCATCAACGTATCCCGGCAAAGCTCTCTCAATTTTTGCTGCGTGGCTGCGTAGCATAGATGCGTGCGGTCTGGCGTTGTCATAGTGGAATACCACGTCCTTCGTATTCACCAGTTTCAGCCTGTTTTTCTTAATAGGCGGCAAAAGCTTGTAGTGAACGGTTCCTTTCCAATACCACCATACACATAGCATCACTTTGTTCCGAGTCAGGCCGGGCTGTGCCATGATCTGTGGGGCTTGTCCATGCTTCGACTATATCTTTTTCGCACATTCTTATCGTAAGTCACTCATTTTTCATCACCCGTAATTAGCTGTTTAAGAAATGGTTTGGAATTGTTACGTTTCAACAAAGAATCGCAAATGGAAACACGTTGCATTAGGTTTCTCTCAGTGAGATTGTGTGGTATACAAATGTCAAGTTTTTTCTAGTACCCAGACTTTCGTTCGTTATGCTCAATATCCAGTTCTTCAGCAATGTCGTAGCTACTAATATGTCAATCTCGCTTCACTTTCTCAAAGATGGCACTGATTTTATTTGTCCAGAGCGAACCTCATCTTTCACACTAAAATTTCCAGATTTGAAACGCTTGAACCATATTTGTGCTACTATTATTGATAGCACATTAGATCCGTAGACCGCACAAATTTTATTCGCGGCGTTCGTCGCATTTCTACCTTTTTTGTAGTATACATTTAAAATGAATTTCTTCGTCACATACGTTCATTTTGCTTAAAAATCAATTGAAAAATGGCAGGAACTAGTTTTTTTTTATTTATTGCATCTTCAGAATGTCACATTTAATGGTATTAAAACCAGCCAGTTACAGTCAGTATAGCCAAAAAGGTTTGATTACTAATAATACATTAAAAATACGAAAATATTTTTGCCCCCATCTATTATAATTTTATTATTCTTGGTCGATCTGAAACACTGCACTCGCTTATTTGAATTGTTTGAAACATAAGAGTCAATCATGTTCTTTATTATGTTCATATAAAAGTAATATTTAAGAAAAACACTTCACTGAATAGCGAGGCCGTCGTGGTGCAGGGGCCCAAGCGTGTAATTGTAACATAACGAGTGTGGATTCGATTCGACTAGAGGGAGTGAATTATTATTAATTAATATTTTTATTTCTTTACTCTGGTACAAAAACAAAAAGTGCGAAGTTGAATTGCGCCACTCAGCGGAATTTGACGGAAAATGAGGAGAGTCTTATGGTTCCCTCTGCATACTCTGCTATATACGGAATACAGCGTGAAACTAAAAAAAAAATGTGTCAACTATAAAACTTAAAATCTTGTGTTATCCTGTTACCGTATGAATTTCATGACCGAGACCGCCTCTTAATGCCGGTATACAAAATATCAAATTTAGGCTTTCCATATCATGTAATTTTACGTTATCTATAAGAGCCACTGAGTGAATGGTATTTGGAATTTCAGTAACGAAACATAGTTGTACTAAAATATATAATATTTAAATAAATATTGTTTTTTTTTTTACTAAATTTGAACGTTGAATGCATGATATTCCTAATTCTATTAAATGCTTATTTTATTTATTTTATTTTATCAAATCAATTTTCTAATACTTTTAAATTCGACTAAAAATTTTAAATCAAAGAGTACGGCCCCCAACATTTGGTAGAACATTAACAGCTCGAGGTAATGCCTGAAGCATGTAAAACGAACTTGTATTCGCTGAACAGATATTTCACTTTGCGTCGCTTCATTGTGTTACAAATTGAATTGAATCGAACTATACTATCTATTTACGTACGTATTCGTAATAAAAGATACATTAATATTCTATGTGTCAATCAAAATAATAACATGAATATTGCTTCCGATACAGAGACAGGAAAAATAAATTTAATAAAATATGAAGATGGATATATAGTGACTTTCTGGTTGTACGAAATATTTAAATTGAAACGATAAAACAATCTAGGCCAGTCGTGGCGCAGGGGCACAAAATGTGATAGTAAACCCTGTGGGTTCGATTCCCACTCGAGGAAATAAAACATTTAATATTTGTAATTTTTCGCTTAATTCTTCCAGAGGGTGTCGAATCGGCGGCGCAGAGTTCCTCCACTGAACACGCAATGCCTCCAGAATTTAGTGCAAAATAGGGAACGAATGTCTTGATGAATACCCTAATGTGTGCGAGATATACTTCAGTATTACCAGAGCATACGGAAAATTTAACAAGGTTTCGAAAATTTTAAGGTTTTTCAGCAAACGACCCAGCAAACATTTGCGTTATCAACTTCGACAAGTTAATCCTACAACAGCTTATGTCGATTGGACCAAATATAATATATTTAACATTTTTTCCGAAATATTTCTTCGTATTGCTTTATTGAATTTCATTTATGTTTATCGAAACGTTGCGTATTGGCACTCTAAATCCTCTTGTTCTTTTATGGTAAAAGCTTAAATAATACTCTCTACTATTTATGTATTATTATACTAGTGGGCGCGCTTCAACCGCTTATTTGCACCCTTAGGGGTAAATTAAAAAAAAACCACGTAATACGTGTTCAATAAAATATTTTTAACAGTCTGAATTTAATTTTTTATAAAAATCGGTGGCGATTTAAAGATTTTTCCATATAAACTCTCAACCCCTTATTTGAACCCTTAGGGGTGAATTCTAAAAAACTATGAAACACGTGTTCAATGAAATATTTTTAAGAGTCAGAATTTCAAATTTTTATAAAAATCGGTGCCGATTTTATTTTTATTCCATACAAAATTTCAACCCCTATTTCATCCCTTTAGCGTTAAAATTTTTCAAAATCCCTTCTTAGTGGATGTCCAGATTATAAAAATAAACATCTGTCTAAATTTCACGTTTCTACGCACTGCGGTTGCGGCTGTGCGTGCGTCTTACCTCAGTCAGTCAGGTACATGTCCTTTTGTATACATAGATAGATTACTTCGCCAGAATATTAAATTTTACTAAAAATTATAGTAATTGCAACCAAGTACATAATGTTTAAAAGAAATTTAAACTTATAGTTAAAATATTATATTTGAATAATTATAAATAACAATAAAAATATAGAAATTTTCTATTTGCGGTGTAAGTACATAAAAGTGTATATCAATTTTATTTATAGTAACGTAACAATACTATGAGTGTGGTCCGAAAAGGCAGAATACCGTCACGGTTTATAATTGGGAAAGTTACATCCTTTTTTTTTTAAACATTTTTAAAGTGTTATTCCACACTTAGGAAAGAAAAATACATATTTAGGAAAAGTATAAAAATTTGAAAATATAAAAATTTAAAAATATCCAGGAGGCGCGGGTGCGAGTCCCGCTACGTTCAAATTTTTATACGTTTTCTAAATAAGTAAGTTACATCCTACCAATGGCTTATACTATGATTTTAATATGTTACACCTTTTCTAAATACTAAATTGTGTAACTTAGTAGCGATGGCAGTAATGTAGAAATTACGTTTTAGAAATTATCTCAATGTTTATTTCTATCTTTAGAAAAACTATACAAGTCATAACAAAAAGGAAGAAAAATAAGATAGATAAGTAAAACTTAATTTATTTTTTTGAAGTGAGTGTCTTAACACTAGATTACCTCTCTATCCTTGCTATCTGCGGGATACAGCGCGAAATATGTCTAATAATTGTTATAAATTAATACAAATCTTTAAGTTTCAAATGATAACAGATATCAGTTTATATTATATTATGTGAATAAGTTAAGAAAAGGCAAAAAAAGGTCAAGGCGGAAATGATAAATTTACGTATCAGGTCGTACTTCCATATTATTTGGGATTTCTGAAAATTACCTAAAATATACAATAGACGCTGATTTTACGAAGTATGTAACACTATTGAAATATTTTTATATATTTTCTTATTTAGATAGGAATATAAAAGATGATTGCTATATACAAACACTAATACAGGGGAAAGGGTGTGGTCCGAAATTCTGCTGTTATTGAAATATTTGAATATTGATATTTTTACATTCTCTGAAATATGTCCCGTTTAGTTATGTAACATGAAACCACCGAGTTTTTTTTTGTTTATTGAGTTACAAAGATTAAAATATTGTCACAAAATTTTATTTTCAATAGATTAATCTAAAATTTTTATTCCAAAATAATTTTAGATCAAGCGTTTTTAAAATACTCTCACTATATTATCTTTTGATTTTCTTTCAGCAGGGTAGGCAAAGGGAAACCAAGTGTTAAGACACTCCATTCCCCACTTTCTGCCAAATTCTGGAGGCTGTGCGTGTTGAGTGGCGGAACTCAACACCGCGTTTTGCCTCGGTACCGAAGCGAAGAAGTTGAAATATAAATTTAAGTAAATACTTCATATCCTCGAGCGGGGATCGAACCCACAAGCGTTTACAGGATAACTTTGTGCCCCTGCGCCACGACTGGCCTCAATATTTCTTATTCAATATTTTTTGATGTTAACTTATATTAGATTTTTGGACTAGCTCATTTAAAATTGTTATACTAACTTTCCATTGCATCGCACTAACAGAAATATACTGTTAAAAATATAAATATTAATGTTCATTTTGAAATCAAAACGGAAATTCATTGTTCTCTCCATTCTAAAAGCCGCAAGCCTTCTTATAGTCTTACTGTACTTCATACAGCTGAGATGGTCGAAGATACAAGGTAAGCACATTGTTTTACGTGTTTCCGCGGGCTAAGCTTTTGAGAGCATCTTGTAAATATTAAAATAGGACTATAAGTTTCTGATATTTAAAAAAAAAATAAAAAAAAAACTATAAAAAAATATTTATATATATTCTAGATACAAAGTATATTACAAAAGTTTTTGGTATGTACATACATATATCTAATTTTCTTAACTTCAAGAACACTGACTTCATTAAGAATACTCGAGAATCCCTTTATCTCACTATTCCAAAGTCAACATTTTTTTTACAACATTTTTTTATTTGCACCTTTATTTCCTTAGCCAGTCGCTCTTTTCCTTTTCTACAATCGCGCTATCATTTGCTTTCCATTCCATTGTACGAATCATTCGATACCAATTCGATTACAAACTGCTTTTTGGTTCTAATTAATATTTTTTTGTCATTTCTCAGATAGGTAAGTAATAGGTAATCTTATGACATAAGTACATATGTGCAGCGCAATCTGCATTATTAACAGTATTACCGTTACAAACCTTTTAACTGAGATTTGAAGCCTATATATATTATTTATTTTTATATTATTCATATTTAGCCCAATAATATTTATATGTATATATATATATATATATATATATATATATATATATATATATATATATATATATATATATATATATATATATATATATATATATATATATATATATATTATCTGTGTTTTTTTTTTAATTATATTATATTTTTTT
>DWMY01000459.1:0-24871 GCA_018249775.1 Heliconius hecalesia formosus
ATCGTCTATATGATTCTAAACTATTTTGAAAGAGATACTATGTAATTGCAATAAGTGATATGTATCACCTACTAACAATACTTCACACTAGTTTCCTTCCAATAGGGGCCGTCACTCACCAGCAAGTTGCCCCCGATTGACACAATTCCACCGCTTTTATAGTTATTTTCCACCTAAATCTACCCTCTTTTACACGAGTACGCTAACACTACAATACTATAGCACGGTGTGAGTCTTAGCTATCATATTCTAATTAATAGAATTAAAAATGTAAAAAAAATTTGCAGTCGTCAAAATTGTCAATATTAATATATATATAGCATTATACGAGGAACTTGAGTGTGGCTTAATAGAGCCACACTCAAGTTCCTCGTGCTATGCTATGTGCTTTAAATTAGATATTTTCACTCATATCCATATAATTACTTTTTAAACTCTTAAATTTTAAGAGTTTAAAAAGTAATTCATTTATTTTTTTTTTTGAAGTTGTTAAGGTTATTTTAAAAAATATTTTTTTAACAATGTAGGATTTAATTTGATTTTTATTTATAGTTGAAAATCTACTTCTTTTTATAACACAATAAACGCATGCTGTGCATGCCTACTATGCTTGTAGTTTCATATAATAATTTAATTATATATACGTACTGATGACATTTATACTTTAAGCTTTAATTTTTTCAATGGTAATATTTTAGGAAAGAATCAATTTCCGTTCGCGGCTGCGTTATTACTTGTGTGGGACACATTCGCAATGGTATTAGGCAAAGCGAAGAGGACGTTGTCAGTTCAATTACGAGAAGTCCACTTTCACATGCAGCCAATTGTGGACGACAAAGTGCAATTCTCACTTCATGTAACTATTCAAAGAGGAACTGGACGATTTGAGGTAAATCACCTTTTTCTTATATTTCTATATTTTTTGTCCTGCTTACTATACAGGCAGATGGTTATTGAAAGACAAAACAAAATCACCTGATCTTTAAAGAAAATTTAGAACAACTCCGGTACGAACTCATATTTTACAATATATTTTTAATTAGTTTATTTCCTATTTTAGGTTTTAAATGAAAATATCAAAGTGGTCACTGGTTATATTTCCGCTCAATTAAATGATAAGAGAATACTAGAACTGGACGCTAAGTCTGACGATAATATTCAACTAAGTTCCAAGGATATTTATCAACTGTTACGTACAAGAGATTTCAATTACACGTAAGTACATGTACTTATACCTTTGTATGCAAAATTTACAAAAAATAAGAAATTAACATTTAACTTAATGAAAAAATTTTTTTTTCACAAATCTTGTATAAATAACTATAGTAATATTAATTATATCAATACAATATCACAATTTATAATAAAATGTTCATAAATATTTTCAGTGGTGAATTCAGAAGCTTACAAAGTGCTAATCTATCGCTTAATGAAGCCAAAGTATCATGGAATAACAACTGGGTAATTTTAATCGACGGCATGTTGCAACTTAACTCACTTAGATCTAATCACAAAATGGTATCTATACCTGAGTCACTCAGTAAAATAACTATTGATGTAAAAGAACATGAGAAAATTATTAACAATGAAAAAGATCCAAACGTTTTAACCGTCAATGTTTTTGAAACTCAAGATTGTACTAGGTAAGCCTGATTTGTTATAGTTGCATTAGTAACAAATAATTTACTGCTAAGAATTTTGCCTTCCCTAACTTTAAATCTTATTCTAAATTATAGTATAGTTAATTTAAATTCAAATATATTAGATCTTTATATAGGAAATTGGCGTTTTGTCGTACTGGTCACTTTAATCAAAAAAATCTCCTCTTAGGTTAGGAATTCCAAATTCAAATTTATACAGCTATTTACGTTGAGGCCAGTCGTGGCGCAAAGGCCCAAAGTGTGACTGTAAAACCGATTGGTTGTGGGTTCGATCCCCACTCGAGGAGATGAAATATTTATTATATTTCCATTTCTTCGCTCTGGTGTCCACCACGCGGGAGTCAAAGCGCGGCGTTGAGTTCTGCCACTCAACATGCAATGCCTCCAAGACGTCGGCAAAAAGTGGGGAACGGAGTGTCTTAGCATTAGGTTCGCTCTGCCTACCCTGCTGAGTATGGGATACCTGAACTTTCTCCTTTCTCTCCTTTCCCTGGGAACTAAAAAAAGCGGGCAGAGCCGCGCGGGGACTTCTAATGTATAATAATTTTATAAATAAATTTCAGATGCGGCGGTGTTGTTATAGAAAAAATTAAATATCAAAACTTGTCACCACTGAACGAAAAGGCTGTTTCGTTGAAGGCATTGAAATTTGTTCCACATTTCCCAAACAATAATTCTGACGTAAGTATTTTTATTTTTAAAGATTGTTAACTTGGCATTATTCCTTTATGTAAAATTATGTCTAGACACTCAATTATATACTCTATGAAATTGTTTTAATATTAATTTACCTATCAACATTCCACTGTTGAGACTTTAGGAACACAAGCGATACCATATTCAAATAATACCTTATCTTTTCTATCAGGAGGCTACAGCATCTTATGTGTATTTGCAAATTGCGGCTGAGAACTTAAACAAGCAGGTCTTAAATATCATTGAAATTTTAAGTGCAAAGGCTTCTGAGTCTAACTTTGAAACAATCAAGAACATTGAAGACAACATTCCTGGTATCAAAACGAAACATTCGTATGTTATAAGAGACAACATTCTGGAAGAAAGCGACAAATTGAAAAGCGCTGACTTAATTTTAATTACAAATTTGTCTGCCGATGAAAATGTAACTAGAAAGTCAAATTATAACTAATCGGTTAAGCAAATTGAAAATTCCTAAATCTTCCATTCTTATTTTCAGATTATGTTGTAATACATTGTATCAATTTCTTACAGTAAATTTAAAAAAATATATATATAGTTTAAACTCGCTTATTATTAGCTTGATGTTTACATGTTAGAACAGTTATTTCGAGAGCGAGATGACGTATATAAAATAATTTGCCATGTTATCATATCTGCATTTATTATACAGAATTGTAGTAACCTTCTTAATTTTTCTACAGATGTGCCAAATACTATACAAGCTACTAAAACAAGATATTCTTTTAGTAAACAAGGAATTGTATGTAACTGGAATATCTAACAATCGTCCTTCCATGCTATATCGTAGTGTTAACGCGCATATTGTTAATGACAAACGCATTGAACTAGCGATTTGGAGACCCTCAGATTCGAACGGTTCTAGCGTTTACACCATTCGTTCATCATCTGATTTGGCGTATATCTGTTCTCTACTACCAACGCTTCCATTGGAACAAAAAATATTTTTGATAACTACTTATCCTTTGGTAAAAGGCTTAAAGGCGTTGGTGAAGCAATGGAGGAAAGACAGGAGGGTGTACTTAACAATGATAAATCATGACGCATCCAATGATAAGCTGTTAGATGAGATATATTTTAATGATTTGTTGACTAATATTTATGATAATGTAAGTATTATATTTCTTTTTTATTAGAATTTTAATATTTCTGACATTGTTTATATAGAATATAGAAAAATAGGTGTTAAAAATAAAAATGGACGAGACAAAAAATACATACATCATGGAATATATATTGTTCATAAATTATAATAGTCTGCTTTTAAATAAAATGCAAATTTTAATAAAACTATGAACAATTATTTTGTTTAATGTGTACACTCTTTCCATTAAGGGAGTCTGGGGTGGAGAGTATATTTTGCCACTAGAAGAGAAACCTGTAAATCAATTTAACATGATGTTAAAATGTACACGCCCGGGAGACTTTGACTCAGTAAATTGGGTGGACGCACCGGAACTAGACGACAGTGGTATAAATGTAGATGTAAGTAACAATTATTTAAATAATGTTATTGATTCTATTAATACATAACTTGCTTGTCCAAGACTGATATTAGATTTGGTTTAATTAAATAGTAATTAAATTCAATACTTAATAAGGATCTATCATTACACAATATCACATCATAGTTTGTCGTTGGTTGTCCTTAATTTGCAAGTACATTGTTTATTTTACTTTATTACATAGTTTACATTTTATTTTTAAGTAAAATTTTTCAATACACATTGAATTCCAGGTTTATTATGCGGGAGTCAACCTTGGTTACATGAAAGAAGAGACCGGAGTCGTCGACACTTGCAATGCTGAAATACGAGCTATCAAAGTAGATTTTAGCGGTGTTACTAAAAAGTACGTAGAAATTCTCTGTATTACATATATTAAACAAATTATTATTCAGACATTATATTTAAATGTGTGAAACATTTTAATATACATAAATGTGAATAAATATAAATATAATTTGAATAAAAGGTACCAACTCAAACTTAGCTTGAGATTTTTTTTATTTTTTATTAATTTGTACAATAATGATAAAGTTACTATTTATATTTATTTCTATTATTTTCTTCAACATACTCATTAAATAAATGAAACCAAACTAGAAAAAAAAATGATTTTTTATTTTAGTGGCAACCGAGTCATGGGTATAGTTCCTAATGGAGTAATCAGTAACCGTATTAATGCGCAACCAGAAATGATATGGCCTGTACCGCGTCACTGGAGCCTTGAAGATGCTGCCACTGTACCATTAGCGTATTGCTTTGCATTTTATTGTCTGGTAAGAAAATTTACATTTACTATTTTTTTTTTATTATAAGTTCGCACACAGTTAGTTACACTACCGACCCATGGTCCACACATGGTCCACACCTTTTGTTGTGATTTTTTTATTAATAAATTAAAATATTGCTTTAGACATTACCTAAAACTAGACTTATTTGACTATATAGGTATAGTTTCTATATTTATAAATATCCTGAACAGTCCAGTCATTCCTAAAAGTTTTCAATTTAACTATACTGATATAATCTAACATTACATTAATACATGAAATTAACTACTCGTTACCCTGTTATCGCCACTAACTAGATTACATACATATAATAAATGTACATTATATTTCGGTTCAGACGATATTTGTGAATCTCTGCTTAAATGATTTAGGTATTATTTACGTTTTTTTTTTTTTTATTTATTTTATTTCAGACATATGTCCATATTTTATTAGTATTACTAGACCCTTAAAACCTAATGTTAGTAAATAATAAAAGTAAACAAATGGAAAAGAAAAACAAAAACCATTCTTAGCCACCATAGTAGCCGTACCCAGTGGTGCAAAATTTTCGAATCCCAGCAGTGAGCCAGTGATAATTTTTTGCATCTTTTGCTGTTTTTTTATCACATGGTCAATACACCTTTGCCAAGCTACCGTTATATTTTTTATTAATAAAAATAATAAAAGCTACAAAGAAATCACGAAAATTCATTCATTGAAAAAAAAACCGAAAATAGCAGATATAACCTGACGAACGACAAAATGTTTTAATAGAAAATGTTCGCTCGTCGTAATTACAATAGTCGTAACTACAGTATGTATTTTTGTACTATTAAAATGTGTCTCAAGTTTTAAAAAAATAGCTTTTGGGCGTTTTTACACGTTAAGATTACAAACAATTATACATTTATTATAAGTATAATTATAGTGTCGATATCTATCGATTGCTATGTAATATTTGCAGGCAAATAATGCATTGAGTTTATTCAAATGACGATAACTTTTTTTTTAATGAACCGATTTTTATGAAACAACTTTTAAATGTTATTCTGAGTTAAAACAACGCAATTGGTGAAATTTTTAAGTAATTCCGTTCAGTACTTAAAAAGATTAACATGATCGTACATACAGAAAGACAGACAAGAAATTAAAAAAATATATTTTAGCTTTCTATTATTCTTTTTAAGTGGGACACTTAAAAATAATAATATCTTTCCATTTCACTCAAAATTACTAAATGTACAGACAAGATGTTTTTACTGTCTTATTTTATATAAGAGATAATAATAATAATAATATAAACTTCATTCATTTAGTGTATTACTTTCATAAATCCATAGTTCTATATTTTTTTAAATGAATATAGTAACTTCATCAACCTTGACATGTAAAACACCTTTTTTTGACATATTTACCTTCTATCTCATGCCTTTGTGAATAAAGAAGATAGATATCTCTCTTTACCTGATGATATGCATAAGTCACTTTTCACTTATAGTGAAAAAATGATGTATTATAAATTGTAAAAGAAAGAAGAAGAAAACCATTTATACACTCGTAGGCAAATTCATGATTTGATTGATTTAGTTCCTTGATTCCTTTATGATTATAGTACGGGTGGCGAAGATGGGACTTTCGGGATTTACTCGAGCGCGGCAGATTAATATATTGTGGAATCCTTGTAGTCGTTTACGTATTTTCACCAAATATGAGCCCCATATATATGGCCGCCCGTCTAGGTTAAAGGAACAGATTAGTAAAAAAATTGATCATCTGAAATTCTCGAGCGCGTCAGATTAAGGTAGAGTAAGTTAGTTAAATTTTAAATGAAACTATTTTAACCGAATTGATCGCGTACATTTAAGATTTTACATTTTGGAAACCCGACGTTTCGAACACTTTGCAGTAGTCCGTGGTCACGGGTAGACTGAGGTGGCATTCGTCTGTCAGTTGACATAATTATTATATCAAACTACCGCCAACGATTACTTAATTGCCTCGCGTACTGCCCTGGATTCCTGCAGAATGAGCTGATAGTATCTTGCCCTCTGGTATGGTGGGTTTGGGACTTCAATGATTTTATGAGTGGGTCCCTGGTGGTAGAAAGTCTCCAGCCATCCTCTCTATTGAAATTAGGCTGTTTCCATATTTCAATAGCCTCGCGGATCATTCTAGGAACGTATCTGTTTTCCTTAGCGAGGATTTGAGGTTTATCAAACCTAATGTAGTGGCTGGGTTTATCCACAGTATGCCCACACACAGCTGGCTTCGATACATGCCCATTCTTGATATCGGAGATGTGTTCCTTCACCCTAACACCGATGCTTCTCTTTGTTTGACCGATGTATGATAAGCCACAGTCACGATCTAGTTTGTATACACCTGCACTCTGTAAACTTTTCCTGGTCTCAAGAATTGGCTCACTTTCTTGTTAGGCTTGAATATGAAAGAATATTTTTATTAAAGCTCTTCTTAAGATGTTGCCAATCCTGTCTGTAACTCCCTTCACATATGGTAGAAGTGCCGGTTGTCTCTCTACATTGGGTGGCTTGTTGGTGTTCTGACAACGCTGGCGGAAAACTGGCAGCTTGTTCTGATGAAGGGATTCTTCATCTGGTGAAGCTCGTCCTCTAGGTGTCCAGCGTAGCAGAGGTGGTGGGCTCTCTGAAACAAAGATTTTCCAACGGTAGATAACTGTATAGGGTGGTGGTGAGATTCACCGTTGAGGTATCTTTTGATGTGCGTGGGTTTCCTATATACTGTGTGGCCTATTGTGCAATTGGGATTTCTTATGACTAAAACATCAAGGAAAGCTAGGGAATTATTTGCCTGTAATTCTATTATCAAAGAACTTATTAAGTTAGTTACATGCTAAATCGTGTATATTCCACTAATCTGACAATTTGAGAGTGACGTAAAGAAGGGAGAGGGCTACAAAGTTTAAAAAAATCTTGACATTCTCGAGCGTGGCTAATTTTTCTTTTATTATAAAGGGGATAATTCAAAGATTACGAAAAATATATAATCTGACGAATTCCACAAGCCGTAGTAATAAAAAATTATCAATAAAGTTTAATGCAGCTACGAGTTGCCTATATTCCTCTCTCCGTGTTTCTATTCCTCTCTCACTCTTTCTTTATCTATTACTCTCTCAATCCGTCTCCATTTTGGTTTCTGTTGATGTAGCAGCTTTGTTTGCAACGTATTTGCAACGGTTTTGCTTATTTTGTAATTTTTATAAAATTTCCGTGAAAGTTTATAAATATTCAATATGAGTGATATTAATGTAAAATATATATATATTGTGGTGAAGTTATTTAAAAAAAAAAACAAATTTACATTAGCAAAATTACAGAAATGTATCAATATTTTAGAATATCGTCGGAGCAAACCGGTTCTCCGCCACGAACATCATATGATAATCTAGAACTTTTCATAGAAACATCATTAGATAAAGTATATCACGCACAGTGTTATGCATTATTTACAGCAATAAAAATACCACCCGACTTTTAGTATTTACAACAACAGCAATCTGAGGATGAAATCGAGTCAGAGGAGGAAGATGATTCTACCGACGACTCTTAGTCGTCAGAATCATAAAAAATAATCATAAGATAATTAAATTTTAAATATTACAATTCTCAAAAAACAATTCAATTATTTTTTTATAAACTTGTAATATTTCTATTTAAAAATACACTAAAGAGTGTATATGCATTTACATTCTATTTCATGAGCTTTTCAATTGATTACGTTCAATGAATTAAAAAAGTTGAGGCCAGTCGTGGCGTAGGGGCACAGAGTGTGACTGTAAAACCGACTGGTTGTGGGTTCGAGCTTTTTTTAGGTTCACTTAATATCCCCTTAGAGAATCTGACGAGCTCGATGATTTTTTTTTTCATTTTTAACTCTTACGTACGACCATCTCCATCACGGAAACTGTCAAAATAACATATTTCCATTTTTAAGAATACGTAGGAAATTAATGATATCAATATCTGACGCGCTCGATTATGTCCATGCGACAGTTTTTTTTTTACATTTTTGAAAATCAATAGCAGCTCCCCCCGGCGATCAAAAGATATGTTTTGTATGACATTTTTTTTCTTGTTATCATCTTAGCTTCGCAACCCAATAGGTCTCTATGACGCGCTCGAGCAAATCCCGAGTTAGCATCTTCGCCTTCCGTACTATTGAGCTAAGCTTTAAGCTTAAACTACTAAGAGTGAATACGATTGTCCAGATCTTATAGGGAATATAAATTTGCGTGGTCCAAGCCGAGTGCCTAGACTTATCGAGGCTGATTGGTTACATTAACCACATGCCAGAACCAATGTAAAACAGTGTTCTTTCATATCAAGATTGTGTAAAACATATAAGATATGCGAGCAGGTAGATGTTTATTGCTGAAAGTTTACCAAAACAAAAAGAAAATGTTTTGAGATTATTAAAAATTTTCGAATGTAACAGCTCAAATCTTGTTTGCTTCTATTTATTTACAAAACTATTAACTTCTTTTTCGTAGTTTTTTTTATGTTAGTTTCGGTTTTTTCTATAATAAGTACCACCGCTATAATTAATATTACCAAATTTTACACCATAGACTTTTGTCGCCAGTGCCTTTTTTGTTCGTGTGTAAACACGATTTGCTTTTTAAAGATTTTTTATTCAATCGGTCAATATTTTGATATTTGTTCTGCGCTCCTTTGTATATTCGGTGATATTCGGATTTGCTGTCGGCGATTATCTTGATTGTGGTGCAGGTAATTGGTTTTATAAATTAAATAGATAAATAAATTGGTGGTAATTGTTGATTTTGTAAATTAAGTAAATTATTTTTTTTTTTTGGAATACATCCCAGTGACGGTACCTTTTTCAAGACCTACTTTCATAGAGTCCGGGATCCATATTTAGCTGCTTCTGTGTGCATTGTGCCCAGATGGTTGACACCCTGCACACTTTGGTGAGCGGAGAAACTGCGTCCCATCAGTTAAATAGTGCGATGGTCTTGTTTTTAGTTCGGAGTATTTGGCATTCTCAGTTCTCTAAAGTGATGGTAGGCATGCTGTCGTAGTTCGATTTTCTCATGGTGGTCTAGCAAATACAGCCCTTGGTAAGGACAGCTAGACTTGGTGATATATAGATGGATTTCTTCGGTCCTACGATACAGAAGCTGAAATCCAGTTTCTCCTCACCTTCATCCATGTACAAGGCTACGGGTCTGTTTTAGGCTCGGAGAGCTGATAAGTCCATTGTACAGGAAGCGTTGCATTGTTGTTATTTGAACTGTTAATTGTGCAGGTATTAAATTTTGGATGAATGCGAATGGGCACTTAACTACCTTAGTTGCACTTTTTTATTGCTATCCTACTACCATTTCTAGCCATGGCTATCTGAAAGATATCTTCTAAGAACTCTAAGAAATTTGAGAGTCTCTGATTGTCTGTTATTAGAGAAGCTAAGCCTGGTTTTTCTAGTCTTTCTAGTGTATGGGGCTCCACTTGACGCGATAATGACATCAGGAAGAAATATTAACTTAATGAATTAAATTAACAACTTTAAATTATATGTTGAGTACGTTAGATATGTTATAAAATAGTTAATGTGTTACCAAAGTGCATGATGCGGTCCTAAAATGTTGGACATTTATTTTTTATAATTATTTTTTGTATAAATTTTGCTCATGAATAAATGTAACAACTATTATGTGTCAACATAAATAAATAATGTTCCATTCACAGATGCTCAAGACCCAACTCCTACCTGGACACCGCGTGCTAGTGCATGGCGGCGCAGGTGCGCTCGGACAGGCATTGACATCTATTGCCTTGGCACTACAGTGCGAGGTCTTCCTCACTGTTAGCGATATACAGAAAAAGCGATTCTTAATGAAATTATTCCCTCAACTACAAGGTATATTTTTTAATTTAAAATAACTGATTGTTGCCTGCGTATAAAACAATTACAAGTAATTTCTAAATTATGCTCAGAAATTTTAACAAACATATTTACAATTTAAGATGACCACATCGGAAGCTCACGCGACAACAGCTTCGGAGATATGATCCTTAATGCCACTAAAGGCGAAGGCTGCGACGTTATCATTAGTTGTGTACAAGGCGAGCTTAAAAATGTAAGAATAATGTTATTCAAATATTAATTAATAGAACAAATATGTCTTTACATCATATATAGCAAAGTTGCTTAGACGTTGAAAGCTACGGAAAAGCAGTTTCTACTAATGGACTGGATGGATACTAGTGTAGTCGAAGCCAACCGCGAGCGGGACATTAATAATAATAGAATAAGTAATTAATTTACACAGTCTCATTTGGCAATGGTGAATACTATGTTTATTATGTTTTATTTTTCTACAGACTACATTAAAATGCTGCGCCACATCCGGTGTAACTATTGATATATCACAATTACCTAGCCGGGAATACTACAACCTTGGAATGTTCAATCTGACCAAATGTCGGTCTTATATCACTGTGAATCTGTCAAGTGTCTTTGAAAAAGAAAATGTGGATCAACTATTGGTAAATTTTACTTATAGTTAAAAAGAAAAACAAGATTATCTCAAATACATTTTTTCTTTATAGTTTCACACACTGTATCACGCATGTAGCAAGGTAGACAGAAGAAACCTGGGAACCTAGTCGAAGACACTCCGTTCCTCATTAAGACACTTCCGTTCCTCACTTTCCACTGTATCCTCGAGGTAATGCCTGTTCAGTGACGGACTCAACACTGCCCTTTGCCTCGTTACCAGAGTGAGAAAATGAAAATACTACTTCGAGTGGGAATCGAAACCGACGCGTTTAAAGTTGCACGCTCGTGTCCTTGCGTCACGTTGGCCCCTAAAATACTTCATAATAGTTATTTAATTTTTGATGTGTCTTAGAAAGAAAAAAAAACAGCTTCACATTTTTTTCTGCATGAGACTAGATAAACAGAGGAAATATAATGATAAGACACCACTTTGTACCCCACTTTCCGCCGAATTTTCGGTACATTGCGTGTTGAGCGGCGGAACTCAAAGCTGCACCTCGTTCACCAGAGCGGGAAAATGAAAATAAATTAAACGTCTTCCCAGATTAAGGGTCCAAGCTGACCCGCTTACAGTAAGACGCTGTTCCATTGCGCTACGACGGCCTATCTTGATTCCATCATTGAGTACCTACTGTCTAGTATATAACTCCACGCAAACATGGTTCGAAAAGTAGCAGATTCCGTTTTAAAACATGCATTGTGAATATGGATATATATTGTTCGTCCAGTTAAAATACCTATCATATTTTTTAAACACTTTTTTAAAGTGTTAATCCACACCTCTTCCTCTAAATAAGTATTTTTTTTACCTATCGTAATATAATTTTTGCATATCCTATAAATATATTTTAATTAGAATAAGTTGTATAAAATTATTTTATTTTTGGATTTATATAGATACTTCAAGCCCTACTCAGCGAAGGCATAGCCCGTGGTTCCGTAAAGCCATTGTCTAGAGTGACGTACTCGCCGCAAGAAGTTTCACGCGCATTCCGCCTTCTCGCCGACAGCCGACACCACGGTCGCGTTCTGCTTAATTTACGCCAACACACTATGAATGTATTACCCAGGTATAATAAATAAACAAATTTATATCAATTTAAAAATAAGACTGATATAATAATATTTCATTGTGAAATAATTAACACATACAGCGTGGTTATTGTTAGAAACCCCAGTCATGAGTATGCCTACATTGAAAACTGGCTCTATGCGAAAGATATATATTTATATATATATACAATTTTGTAATAGAGGTGCAAATGAAATCAATATTTAAGAAATATAGTAAAGTAATGAATATATGATTTTAGATTGAAATGCGCTGCCGACTTAGAACAAGTAATTGTTTGCAACGACGAGGAGCTGGTCATGCAACTCGCGGAGAAACTTATCAGCCGTGGCGCTAGAAACATAAATATATTCAGCAAATATATACCTAACTCACTTGTATTTAAGCAAAGGTACTTATATCTATGGATTTATTTTACTTGCAATCGTTACAAATGTAAATTTGGAGAAAATGATAAAAAATTAATAACGTCATGAGTTTTCCTATGCTTGGGGGCCGAGTGGGTTTATGCGTTGTAAAAAACACAAACTACATAAAAAAAATGTTTTTGTCCTAAAATGTATTTAATGATTTCTTCATTCACTAAACTTTAAAATAAATAAAAAATACCCACCCACATTCGTTAAAAAGTTTGCTTTTGTGATAGTTATAATAATTAAACCCCTTTTTTTTGAGTTATTTTATAAAAAAAAGTATTCAACAGTCATGATATTTTTAAAAATAGCGGGACAAAATTAAGATGAAGTAACTGTCACACAGCATCTACTGATGTTACTTAAGTGATAAACAACAATTTATTGTTTTTTAGAAGGCAATAGGGTTGATATCATCTAGAAAATGTAAATATGATGTTGATGCACTTTGTTATATATGTATATGGTACATTTATTAAAGTACGAGATATACATTTTTACTTAAATGCGTGTGTAAAAAATTTGTGAAGCCTACGAAGCTTATTTTAAATGCCCTGTTCGTAATTTAGATAAACCATGGGCACCACATGTTGCTTGCAGTAATTGCAAAATATATTCAGAAGGAATGTAAATTCACAATACCAAGAATTTGGCGAGAGCCAAAAGACCACGTCGGTAACTGTTAATTTTGAATATCTTGATCTTGCTTCGTCTTCAGCTACAATATCTCATAGCCCACAACTTCCACCTGTCTCAGATCGTCAAGATTGTCCTCCTACAAAATTGTCTCCCTTCTACTTCCGAAACTGAACCTCCTACAAAAATGTCTCAATCAAGCAATCAAAGTTGACAAAGTTGGTTGACAAGACTGTAATTTTAAAGCTTTAAGTTTTTGTTAGTACACAAATAAAAAACTTTTTACTAGTGAAGAATTGTGTTCAACAAAAAAATCGGAACAGTTTTAAAGCAGTCGATTTTGGATTATTAGGGAATAAAAAGTTGAAAATTACCGAGAGCTAGTTGATAATATGTTAGAAGATTTGCAAAATGTCTTTAAAAGTACAAATACTGCATGCTCATTTAGATAAATTTAAAAACACATGGGGGCGTATTTAGTAGAACAAGGAGAAAGCTTTCATCCGGACATCAAGGACTTTGAAGGTCGTTATCAGGGCCAATAAAACAAAAATATGATGGGGGCTACATTTGGAGTTAAGTGAGACATAGCTCTTATAAATATGAAAGAAAATGTAATAGGATTCACTTTTAATTTTTTTCTACTACTTTGTAATTTGATAAGTTAAAAAAAAGCTGATAGAAATGTATACCTACAAAAATTTAAACTATGATTATTTGAAAATATTGATGAACTGTTCTCCTGAATACAAAAGCAAACTTTTTTAAGCTATAGATTTTTTTTATTTAAATTATTCAATAAATCTATCGATATTTCATACTCTCCTCACAAAGTCAAAATTCATGTTGACCTGTGTAATAGGTTGTCTAGAATGGAATGGTTCTTTGATTCTGGCGTTCCGATCGTGCCAGTTGAGATATCACTTCGCCGATGTCACTTTGTATCATCAAAAATGAAACTTGTAGTTACGCAGGAAAATTGGCTTCTAGGAATTCATAGATTCCACCCAAATTTTTATTCTGCCAGTGTTTAATACCACCATTAGAACAACCTACCGCTTACATGGCAACAATATGTTGACAATTTGGGCGCATACTTTGATGAGTAAAATCGTTTTTTGTGATTATAAATTATAAGTAAACTTTGTCTGTTTTTCTACAAATTTCGTACTTGACGATTTGATACTTCCGAAACTTGGGCATACGTACTTGTAAGCCGAAACAGATTACCACTATACTATATATACATGTATGACATGACAGTAACATAACAAACTATTAATTTCCGATTTTTTGAAATCGTTTGAATCGTAGGTTAAAGTTTAGGAGGTTTGCAATCAATAACGTGCATATTTAAATCTTGTCAAATAAATGTTAGGCACTGCCCAGTGCTTAGCCAAATGTGCTATACAATAAATTTTAATTATATGACAATCAGAAAGTGTGGTGTGAATTGATTCTTAAAAAAAATATAAAAATAACGTTACAAAAATTATTTACTAAAAGAGAAACGCATTTTTCTCTGTCAACAGAGCTTGGGAAGCAGAAGGAGTTAAAGTTAAATTAACACAAATACATATCGATGTTCTTCATTTGTTAAATTTGATCAAATGTAACGGAAAAGCTGTAGAAGGATTTTATTACGCACTTTCTTCTGACGAGGAAGTTGATAATATCGGAGAGCTAACAACAAATATAAAAAAATATATTCCTGCACTTAAGTAAGTATATGTATATACACTAAAACAAGTTATACGAAAAGAGAATAAAAGCTGTAATAAAATTTTATAAAATGAAATCATTTCAATATACCAACAAACAGTATGTCTTCTTAACACACCATTTGTTGGTATATTGAAATAACTTATTCAAAAAAATATATTGTGAATCCATATCGGTTTATTTTTTATATAAATATAAGAAAATATTATATGGTTATTATTTTTAGATACTTCGGTATAATAAATACTGGATTCAATGGCAAGCAAGAAATTAGCATCAACAGAAATCAAATGCCTCTGGGTGTAAGGATATTGCTCCCAGATATACATAAGGTAGGCACTATGGGGCTAATATTTCTCTTCTTGTTTACGCCATAGACGAAAGTGCCAGGCTTTTTGTTTTTATATATTTTTTTTATTTTTTTATGCTTTTGCTTTTATACAGTTGATTCATCCAAACGAGAATTAATTATTTTTACTTTATGGCTCTAATAAACAAAATAAAAAATGAAAAAAAATCCGCCAGTCAACCCAAAGTGTCTCGAAAATTGAGTGGTGCGCGAGGAACGGAGTATCTTAACACTAATTTTCCTCTGCATATGCAGCTATATTCGGAATACGTGACCATAAAATAAACCTTTTTTTTGGAAATCATAATAATAAATGAAAATACAAAAAATGTAATAGCTCTCCACTCTCCACTCATTTTTTAAGATACTGCATTTTGAGTAGCGAAACTGAAAGTCGCGCGTGGCTTGTTACCACAGAAAAGAAATTAAAATATTAATTCGTCTGAGTGGGAATTGAACCTACAATCGTCGCATTTACGGACAGCTGTGCCGCTACGCCATTACGGCATATAACATTAAAATAATAAATAATATAAATTGTACATGCAAATTGAACATTATAAACCCTAGTATAATCTTTCAGGCTGAAACCGCAGACAGTAGTCACTCTAAAGATTCCATATCATCATTAAATGCAGCTAATGCTATTGAAAAGGCATTATTATGCTCCAAACAAAAAGTAGTAATTGCATCAAGAAGAGACCCTCAACGTGTTCCTTTAATGCAAGAAATAGCCAGGATTATTGGTAAAAAACATATTTTTTTTAAATAAAACAATCACAGAAATTTAAAAGTATACATTTTCAATGTTTTCTTGTGCACAGCAAGGCAGATAGAGAGAAACTAGTATGAAACACTCTAATGTTGGCTCTCCGTCCGAATTTAACATATTACTTGTTGCGTAGCGAAACTTAATGCCGTTGTATTTGTACACACACATATTGTTTGTGCAATTGTTACTCCGAGTGATAATTATTGAAATAGCCAATATAGCATTATATTCTTCTCTGAATAGTGAAAAAAATCGCACAAGTGTAAGTCGGACTCGCGTACGATGGGCTCTGTGCCATTATATATAAAAAAAGGCAATAAAACATATTTATAGTATGGAAGCCACTTTTAATAATTTGTTTTTCTTTAATTCAACGGTTCATAAGCCACAGTATGGTGACAGACGAACAGAGTAATAGAATCTCGTTTTATCGTTTCGCTTTGAGTTTCGCTATATAAAATAACTGGAAAAAGATTATAAAAATTGTGCTTTAACTTACAGATATTAAAAGAGGACATGGTCCAGAGGCAAAATTGACGGAGCTAGGAATAAATCTGCCCCAATTGGAAGCGATCAGAGCATATCTATGGAACGAACACAGCGTTTCTCTCCCTATTCACGATATATCATCGCTCACTCTTAAAGCGTAAGGAATTCTTAAAACTAACTAAATTTACTTTGGATTTATTTATTGCAAAATATTTCGGGTGAAATAGAAAAGTAAGATTTAAAATAAAATTATTTATGATCTGATTATTTTAATTTTAATTAAATATCCTACAGACTTCAAGATTTAGAGCAAAATATATCTGAAGTCCAGGAGTATAACAATGAAGACAGTCTAAAATCGTTCTTCTCGTATGTGGATCCAGATGAACTTGAAGGGACTTGTGAACTTATATTTTTACCGACTCAAAGTAAAACTTCCACGGTAGGTACCTATTAGGTATACTAATTTTAGTATTTTTTTGACTAATTTTAGTTTTAAAATGATCAAGATGATTTTGTTGTGCACTCTTCTATAATATCTGCTAAGCATAGGTACATCAATATTACAACTGCATTACAACAAAAGAGATATTATTTGTATGAAGAAATACATAAACGTTCATTGAAGAAGCAGTGTCTTTTAGTGTCAATTTTCCCTTTTTGAGACAATTAGGTAATGCAACTCACCAAATAAGCCTTCTAAAAAAACTTTCCTCTCTTTTACTACTGCAGAGGCACGCCTTTTTTTCTGTGGTGGCGCGCAGTCATCAAGAACCTTGCTTCAACGCCGCATGTTTATTAGTACACAGTTATATCGTGTTACTTTGAAACACACTATATTAATGAGACCTGTTTGTCTATATTTTTTATACATAGAAAGTTTTTTTTCAATTTTATTGTGACACTGATTCTGGCCCATATATCCTCCACGTCTCTAGATTTGAAACAGAGCCATTAAGCTGGACTATATTTATGGGTGTAAAACATTATGTAACGATATTTTAGCTTCAAAATGTTGAATTTTGATTTATTGTTTAATATTTAATAATTAAATATGAATAAATAAAGTTACTGTCGTGATACAAAAGCTTAGATATTTGAGTCAAGGGGCCAAATTAAAAATAATATTTGTATCTATCAATAAAAATTTTACTATTTGTACTATGTACAAATATTTTTTGGTTTTATACTAGCTTTCGTACGAAAATAAAGTAAAAAGTATTAGAATGTATTTTCATTGTGAAAATGGACCCTGAATATCAATATACCGGTGTATCGTCGACACCAACCAGACACCGGTGGAATCACAGCCCCATAAGACTTCAAGTACTTACAGTGACCTAACTTTCACTATAGAGCAGAGTGATTAGTATCTTGACTTCCACTACGAAATCTGCGGCAACAGGCGCTGCCAAAGAAACGTTATCAGCGACAGCCAACCAAGACGAGAGATCGCGCGAATGAAGGCTATTTTGCAGTTAAGAGGACGAGCATTGGCTCAGGTCAAGATTTTATATCTTAGATTTTATTTCCGCGATACTCTTTATACTTCTATTTTGGTGTTGTCTTCTTTTTGTCTGTTATAACTCCTTATAGAATTTTATTGCGTGCTCAATTACTAGATTTTGTTTCTCCCTTGTTGCTTTTTAGTTTTTTTTTCTATGATTTGCTTAGTGTTAATTAATTTAGAGCTCTTTCCGTGCCTTTAATTTTTCTTAAATTTCTTGTTATTATTTCATGTCTGTTTGCTATAGCCTGTCTGGATAGATTTCTGTTACTTTGAACAAGTTTACTGAGTGTCTTTCTCCTTTCTGGGTCTTTATTCTATGTAAACACTAGATGTGTGCGTTTATTGATTAGTTGTATTGTCTTTTCACTGAAGATTTTATTAGTATTTTTGTCGTAAGCTACCCTGTATTGATTTCTCTATTATCTTGTAGTATTTTTGAACTTGTTTCTTTTGTTTTGTCATTTATTTACTTATTTATTTGATTTAGTTTGCTAGTGGCTATTATAATTTTAAATAAGTAATTTTACAAGCACAATATAATATCAATAATGTATACTCGTTTGAAAGCAAACACTGCATGCGTATATTGCGCCTTTACAACTATTTGAATTTATACATTGAAAAAAAAAACCGAACAATAAAGATACAACATGAACATAAACGTAATTACAAAAAGAAAAGAAAAGGGAGAACAAAAACATTTTACATAATAATGATAATTAACAAAACTATGACAAAACCTTGCAAGAAACATTGGTACCTCCTTTCATGTGTGATATAAATGACGGCAGGAGATATACCTAGTCATTAACAATATGGTACTTTTAAACTTTGTAACAAATTATTGCTGATTGATTATATAATTAATTACTGAGGACTTAAAAGAAGTAAGCGTATCTGCATTTATATCTATAGAGCCGCAGGTTTAATTATACAAATGACATAAAGGGGGAATAATTGTATTGGCTCCAAAAATAGTATTTTTCATCGGTGGTACTAATAGAGAGATAGGCTTTCTAGGATGTCGATATGGTATCCCAAAATTTATTTTATCTAATTAATTTGGGCAATCTATTTTGTTTCGCAACAGTTTATATAGAAACATAATATCCAACAAGTCTCTTCTTTGCCCTAAGGAGATCATATTAAAATATTTTAATTTGCCATTGTAGGAAAGTATAGATTTATTAATATTAGCTTGATGTGATAGATACCATAAGAACCTTTTTTGCACACGGTCACGCCTTAAGGAATGAGTACCATAATGCGATACTACAGTATTCCAGCTGACTACGAACAAGAGAGTTATATAGAACTATTTTAGTTTTGCTGTGCTTAAATATTTTGCTATTTCTTAAAATAAAGCTTAACATTTTAGTAGCTTTAGCTATTTAGCTATCCTTTCATTAATTTGACTTTGAAAAGTAAGCTTAGAATCCAAAACCACACCCAAATCTTTGATAATTTTTACCTCGCTTATTTTTTCTCCCAGTAAAGAGTATTTTTGCGTTGTAATGACGTTAGTTTTTCTGCTAAACTTGATATGGTATGGTGACATTTGCTGGAGTGAAGCTCCATTCCGTTTATTTTACACCATTGAACAACACTATTAATATCGTTTTGGAGATAGCGAGAATTAGCAGAAGATAGCACTACACGCATAAACTTCAAGTCATCCACATATAAATGTGGCGTCGAATATTTGAAACAAGTCGTTAGATCATTTATAAAAATGTTGAAAAGTATTGGACCGGATGTGAACCCTGCGGAACGCCAGACAATATTGTGGATTTATTCGATTCAAACCCCTCTAAAATCACATAACATAATCGATCTTTCAAATAGGATTTAAGCCAATTTAACACAGAACCGGACAATCCATATACTGCCAATTTTTTAAACAAGATGTCGTGTGGAACAGTATCAAACGCCTTTTTAAAGTCTGTGTATATTGTATCTGTTTGTTTATTATTGTCGATTGCCAAGCAGGATGCACAGTTTTTAATGAAAATGGGTGGAATGTTATCTGGTCCAGTACTTCTGGATATATTTATATTCCGAAGCATTCGAGTGATTACTACCAAATCGAGTTGCAGTGAAGAAAAGTTCTCACTGTTTTTATAAGTGGATTCTAAATTCATAGCAAACTGTGAAGAATCAAAGTTATTAAATTGAATGGAATTAGCATAAACAGAAGCTAAATATTCTGAAAACGTATTACAAATTTCAGTACCATTTGACGTTATCTTAGTCCCGTTTATCATTGTTGCTGGATAGAAGTTTTTAGTACCTCTTTTGCTATTAAAAAGCTCCAGAAAAAAATTGGATTATCCTGGATTCGGTCTTCCATAAATGTGTTATATTTGTCATAAGCGTCAGTGGTCAGTTTGCCACAGCGATCTACTAATGAGTAGATCGCTGTGGCAATGTGGTGTCAATTTCAAAGAAATTTCATCCATAGGATTTTTATATAATTTAATTTTATTCAACAATTTATGTTTTTCCCTAAGTTTTCTTTTAATATGTCCACTAAGCCAAGGTGGATATTTGTGATTTCTGTTTTATACAAGGTACAAAAGTACTAATAGCCTTCTTTAATATATCAAAAAAAAATCTCCATCAACCACTTTATCTATATCATTATCAATCAACAATAACTCATACCAATCTCCTACCAATCTCAAATAAGCTATTATACTAACATAGTCGGCTTTATAAGACTTAAGTCTTGTATACCTAAAGTGTTTTTATTAAGTCGGCAAGGCTTGAAATTTGTAACAGAAATTTCTAGAGATGGATGTAAGGGTAGACTTTGCATAAAGATACCTGTGACCTAATGACAGAAGAAATAGGCAAATATGCCAAAACAAGATCTAAAATCTTTTACTTATTATTAAGAACTCAATTATGTTGCCGTAATCCGATTTTTAAAACAAAATCTACCAATATTTGCGAAAGTGAAGAATTTTTCCCTAATGGAATATTGTTATTTAATAGTTTCCACTCAATGCTACTCAAATTAAAATCACCAACAATAAATCTGTACATATCATGTTGATCAGAGACTCTGTTACAGTTACTTATAAAATGTTCTAAAAGATTTTTATTTATGGGTGGTGGAAAATATACTGCAAATAAAACAAATTTAGTGTATATATATATATAAGAATATATAATATTTTAATCGCAGTCACTTTCCCACTTTACAATCCTGCTAGATTTAATAATTTTTAATATTGCAACTAAGACTCCTCTACCATCCATTTTACTACTAAGTTTACAAGTGCCCCGGTCTCTTCTATACACATTATACCTCGTACGAAATAATTCACTGTTAAGAATTGAATCGTTTAACCAAGTTTCTGTTAGTATAACAATATCAAAAGTATTAATTAAAATGTTTCTGAATAGTTCGTGAGTTTTTGTTCTAAGGCCACGAATATCCTGATAAAATATATTTAAGGAAGAGAATTTTAAATACACAAATTACTATCCATGCAAAATATTGAGGTTAGCGCATCACTATGTCAAATTACTTAGTTAGGTGTATAGCTTCTGACTATTATTGGATCGGAGTTACCATCTTTTCTCATTAGGATTCGACCATTTCTAACCCAGACATATTTGATTTTTTTTTCTTCGCCTTTAAGCTTGCTGCAGCGTGAATGGCTTTATTTGGGTGATAAATGTTCCATAACGAAAATTGATTTTTTTCTCCAACTAATCCTAAGTGTGCAGTATTCAATTTATCAGTTTGATTGTTCTTATTAAAATTAATAGCTGACGCTAAAAAAGTATCTTTGGTAAGAGGAGAATTAAACTGTACCACAATGGACCTTGGCCTCGGGCTTTAACGATTACCTTTTGCAACTCTCGTACACTTCAGAAGTTTTTCTTGTGGCATCTCTAATCCTACGTTGTAGGATTAGCCCTAGGTGTTTGAAAACTGTTATCAAATTGACCGATGAAAGAAATTGAACTTTTCATTTCAATCATTTCCTGCTTCATATCTTTTAATTCTTCACTAAGTAAATTTTTAATCAATAGCTTTATTTCTATAATCATTGGTTCGGTCTCATTTGATTCGGTATTCCTTTACCATCGCATGGTATTCACTCTGTCCTAGGGAATGCATCGGTGACAGTTTAGATGGCGACGAAAGAGCTGCTCTTTTGTTCGACCTCTTTGTGATGTTTTGATCATGCGTTGATTTTGTATCTGTTTTGCGAATAGGGTTATTTTCGTTATTTCTACGTGATGATTTAGACGTACAGGCAGGACAGACCCACCCTCCAGTTGCACTTGATATTCCCGTTTCGTCTTTATAGCCGTATGAAAACAAACACTTGTTGTGGTACTCCTTCTTACACTTTGAGCAGCAAATAAAGTCCTAATCCCCACTCTTGTCTTCACAACAATTCATAATTCTGTTTGATGACATTATTGATGGAGGCACTCAACGACACATAAACTGAAAAAAATAATAAAAAAGAAACAAAGCTGGGAACAAATCGGAACGCTGTCTTGAACTCGGATCGCATGTACGATGCGATAGTAAGTTGTATTAATCTTAACTGCTACCATTTTCGCTAGCGACTATATTTTAGTTGTGACAAAAAGCCCTATGTACATATTAATATTGAAGTTGGAGGACATGACTTTCTACCAATGATCGTACTTGACTGTACTCGACCACACATATTGTTCTCCGTAAAATAGTCACAAAATGCACAAAAAATGTTAGTATAAGCACTTTATCAACAACTACTTCTAAGAATGACACTTTTTCTATAATTTTAACACTTCTTATACGACTTTAACGTATTATTTTGGATGAGCAGCGAATTTAAATTTAGAGAGTGAAACGGCACACGTCTACTTTACGCGGTGAGCACCTATTTATGTATAGTCATGTAACTTTGCTAGTTTTGTACTTCTTCCGACACAATTGGTAGTAAGCAAAATGTTATTGTTCTTTATAGGGTATTTCAGAACGAAAGTTGCTCTCATAAGTCTGTGGTCAGAAGAGAGAAACACATTGCTTTAAGTTTCGTAATTTGTGATCATTGCGGGATTATTGTTCATTATAAAATATATTTCGTTCTTTGTAGCTGGATCAGGTGATATCCACGATCGTTTTTTTTTATCTTTTCTAGAATAAAGTATTCATTATATTTAGCTTGTACTCTGATGCATAATTTGTAATTTTTTTTCTTATTCATTGCGTTCTCCATACCCATAAAAGCCCAGAACAAGGTTTTTTGATTTCTTTGGTTGTACGACTATTATGTTATCATCTGCCAAATCGTGTGCTTCTTTGATATCGTTGTAGAATTTCTGAACTTCTTCTTCACTTAATCTTTCGGTGGGCGCATACGATTGTATTATTGACAAGTCTTTATTTTCAAAATTAAGTTGCAAAAGCACTACTCTTTCCGAGGTACCTATAATTTTTTTATTAGGCCTTTTGGTTTCTTTTTAATTGGGAATCCCACACCGTAAAGCCCCTTTGTTTGACCAATATAGCAGAAGTTGTAGTTTTCCTTTATATTACAGCCCAAGCTTATGACTTCACAAAGTCCTATAATGTCATGATTAATGTTTGCTAGCGCATTGAGTAGTTCTAGGTATCTCTCTGTTGATGCAAGAGATTTAACGTTGTATGAGCAAATTAGGAGTGTAGCTATCTTGTTACTGATTTTGTAATTTATTATTTGTATCTTACAAATTTGAAGTTTTTATGCCTATGTTTTTTCTTTGCTTGAGTTTGATTGTTTTTTTTTTATCGATTTCGATGTAACGTAACGTAATGATAGAGGCGAACGTCTATTACAATTCTATTGTGAAGAAAATCTGACTAAAAAGACGGAAAACTACTTACTACTTACTGTAGCTTAAATGTTCGAGCTCTGGAAAAACTATTGCGCAGAGCTATATGACTCAGTCTTCTGAGTCATATAGCTCTGCGCAGTCAGGCTCTTGTCTACCATCACTAACATTACTTGAGCTACAGAAGAACCTGATATCCTACCATCAGAAATTCACCATGCCATCAAATCTCTTAAGACCAAGAAAAAACCAGGTAGAGATGGTATTACTACAGAAATGCTAAAAAACTTAGGCAAGCGAGGTTGGAGGACGAATAGTTATCAACATTTGTAATATCATCTGGAAAACTGTAAGATGGCAGAAAGACGACGGAATCAGTGTTTATACCTCTTCATAAGAAAGGATCTGCAAGAGATTGTAAAAACTTTAGAAACATGCATAAATGATGGATGATAAAGTATGCATGATAAAGCAAACATCCCATGCGATTAATATCATCCTCCATGTTATTAATCAACGTCTTGACCACTTATTAAGCCGACAGATACCCGATGAGCAGCCAGGCTTCGTTAAGTGAAACGAACGAACGAACGCAGGAACAAATACTTAACGTCCGACAGATCAAATGGAATAAGCAGAAGGAAGTTTCGCTCTAGATGTTCACCAAAAACACCTCGTTGATCCAATTCAAAGTCTGAACATGGGTAGCAACCACTCCTTCATCAAATTCAAATTCAAATTCTAAATTCAAAATATTCTTTATTCAAATAAACTCGTATAAGCACTTTTGAATCGTCAAATGAACATGTAAACAAAAAAAACAAGCTACCACCGGTTCGGAAGGCAGTTCTGCTGAGAAGAGCCG
>DWMY01000460.1:0-24850 GCA_018249775.1 Heliconius hecalesia formosus
CAGATTAGCACCGTGTCAAACTAAAAAAGAAATTTAAAAAACAAAATTAATTAAATTACAGAATGAACAATCTCCGAGCAAATGAAAATATACCAGTCAACGTAGCAATGGGTTCAACGAGCCGCGCGGCCGGCGACGGCGATGACGACCTCGACTTTGACCCCTTCAAAGAAACACAGAAAGCGTTAGCTGAAATGATGGAAACGGAGGTCATGCTGAATAATATATCTAGTGGGTTAGTAACATGATCAGATAGAGCTTATATTAATTAGAGGGAACCTGGGAACCTAGTGTTAAGACAGTCCATTCCCCACGTTTCACTTAATTCTCGAGCCATTGAGTGGCGCAAAACATCAACGCCACGCTTTTGATGAAAATATTACAAGTTTAATTTCCCCGAGCGGGAATCGAACTCACAATCACAGTCGCTTATTTGTGCCAAACCACGCCACGACGGCCTCTTTTTCGCGGACTAAAATCAATGGAAGTGAGTTCAATCTCAGCTCGAGGATTTTTTTTAATTTTCCATTCTGCCAAGAGATCAACACTCATTGTTTCGAATTCAGTTAGAAAGTGGAGTTCAGAATTTCATAACACTAGCTTCTCTTTGCTGCTATATATGAGATAGCATGAAGACAGCATTCACGCTGTTGTATTAGTTTCAACTAAGACTAATAATTAACGTGTGTGTTTTTATGTTTTTACACAGTGACAATATGGACCGTGTCCGCCGGTCTCGACTCCCACCACCTGGCTTCTCTCACATGAACGCGTTCGGTGTCGGTGTGCCTCGCCACCAGGGACACCATCAAGGTGCATACTTTTATATATGATATGTTACACAAACTATGGAACAAGAAATAATTTAAAAAGTTATAAAAAATGTAGCTGGATATGAATCTGCTATTAGAAATCATCCAAGCGCTAAATCAGGTGATGTTCTTATCAAGCTATATCGATATTCCTACACTCTTATTACAGCTTATTTATATTTTGCATGGATGATTTTTAAACGGTGCGGGTTCGCACCTCGCTGCGTATATCTTTTTGTATCTAAAGATATGCCTTTTTTCATAAGGTGCAAACTAATTAGAACTCAACTGTACACACTGTGTCAATGTAAGGAAATCTTGCAATAATGTTTTTACCTACTTTTTGACATCCAATTTGCTTGAAGGTTTGCACATATATATCTAGGTTTTGTAAGTATTAATATGATATTTGCATTGCTTCAATATGACAACCTAGTCAGAGTACACACACCCTGCTGTGTGTGGGATACAGCGTGAAGTTGATTTTTTTTATTATTTGAATCTTAAACGTTCTAGGTTACAATACGAACGCGGTGTTCTCAGATTGGACTCAAATGGACCCCGCCATCATGTCGACCTCCGTGAATTTTGGCAAGACGCCCCAGACCCTTAGTCAGCAGCAACAAGATCTATTCGCTAGGTTCAACCACCTCCAGGTTCAGCCCAACGGTGTCAAGCTGCCCTGGCCCCAACAGAAGCCCTGGCCCCACCACCCAGCGCCCTACAACGCCATCCCCCTACCCCCGGGCTTCGCCCCCGCCAAAAACAACCAACACCCAGCCGAATGTATCGACGCAAAGTAAACCAAACAGACGGACAAACACTTTCTTATTGCAATTACACAGTTGATGTGATCGATAAATCTTTGTATTAAGAGAGCATATTTTAAATGAGAGAAATATGATGAGAAATTTGTAAAATAAATTAATCTATTTGTTTTATTTAAAGAAATGTTTCATTTTATTAGTCTTGGTTTTGTTTTATATAAAATTCGGCCATTTTTATATTTTTGAATCATATTTCTTAGATTTCGTTCTGTTAGTTCATTTCTCGACTGAAGATATATGTATATTCGTTATATATTATATATAAATACTTGCTAATAACCTTGTTACATCAGATTATTTTTTTTTATTAAAATGAGATGCCAATTGATTGGTTCGATTTTGTATCTTATTGAGCCACTATTCATTGAAAAGATCATTAAAAATGAAGTATTATATAAACTCTTTTAATAAAACACCTACAACATGTTATGACTTGGCTGTTGATGATGCTACAAATGGACAACGATTATATGAGAATAAAGTATTTTAATATAAAAATTATTTAGTGTAAATAAAAAATATGATGAAATTGATATTGAAATCGTTTTTATGTATTTGTTTTTATTGTCAACATCAAAATTGCTTTAAGGAAATAAAAAAAATACACATTTTTTTTAAATAATATGTTCTTGAAAAATATACTATGTTTTAAATTTTTTTTGTGTTTACCAAGTCTCATTAAACGGTAGTATTAGTAGTAGAGGTTATATAATGAAACAATTTTTTGCTATTATAGTCTTCTTTATAAAATAACTAACTGGAATAATGACAATATTGAAATATTTTGCTGTTATTTTTATAAAAAAAATGCTAAGAATCATTGTTGCAATAATAATATTTATTTGAAATGAAACTACAGACCATCTATAAAGTCAAATTAGACATTTAATCATCATTTGGACAAAAACATATAAATATAAGTACATATTAAAATTTCCCGTCAATATACCCACGGGGGTCCGGTCCATCCCACGGCACATTTTGACCATTATGCCAAACATACATTCCTCCTTGTTCAGGATTAAAGGCGATTTTCAAAGGAATTTGTGCTGCATCATCAGGAGCAATGGCACCAACTCCACGTGTCATGTCTGATATCACATAGCCGGGGTGTACGCAATTTACTTTTATACCTAAAAAATATTTAATGTAAGTGTTTAAAGAGGCCAGTCGTGGCGCAGAGGCACAAAGTGTGACTGTAGAACCGACTGGCTGTGGGTTCGATCCCCACTCGAGGTAAAATATTTACCTAAATTTATATTTCCATTTTTCGCTCTGGTGTTGAGTTCTGCCACTCAATACGCAATGCCCCAGAATTCGGCAGAAAGTGGGGAACGGAGTGTCTTAACCACTATGTTTCCTCTGTCTACCCTGCTTTGTGCGGGATACAGCGTGAAGCTGATTATTGAGTGAATATGGTTTTTATTATGATTAGATCAAAATGAGGCTATCGTGGCATAAAGCTCTAAAAATAATAATTGTAGAGTCAATGCCATTTAATGGAATGATTTTAATGTTTAAATTATTTATTTTAAATGAAGCGCAATGTTGACTGCCACCAATAAATTATTAATATCTTAGAATCAGGCATATATAACACTAGAGGTGACTCAGGTTTTCTATCTATTCTGCTATCCTTGTCCCCTAAATCGTTAACCTAATTTCTATAATACCATACAAGAAATCCATATTTTAGTTTATCCCATGTAGTGAGATGAAATTCGGAACTGAGTTTGGCCACGCAACGCACAACTTTTTAAAAATGGGTAATTGAAAAACCTATTTTATGTCAACAGTACCATTATGATTGCCAATCAGAATTTAAAAATAATAACGAGGCCGTCGTGCTCTGGCAACAACGCAGCAGCGCTGTGTTTAATTCCGCCACTCACCCATGCAAAGCCTTGAAAGGACGGCGGAAAGTAGCGAACGAAGTGTCCTAATACTAGGTTCCTTTTGCTTACCAACGCAACATTATCACGCAATAAATGCTCTTTCTTTTTTTGTCTCTATTAATTTAATAAAGAAAGAAATTACTTAATCAAAATTATGTAAAATTGCATATTCCGTAGTAGTAGTATAAGCATATGAATTATTTTAATTACACTATTTTCCTGAAAAACATAAACATTATATTTTACGAATATTTATATAGATAACTAAATGATTGATTCGGTATATGTTGAGCTGTTTTAATTTTTTTTCTTTTTACGTACCTCTACTTGCCAATCTTCTGTTTAATATAAACGTGTAAGCATTTACTCCAACCTTGGATACTACATAAGGAGAGTCACCCCATTCGTCTGCACTTCTATTTGATGAAACACAATCGATATATTGTTGCATTAAATCTTTCAATCCTCCAACTTCAAGATTTGGGTCACTTATTTTGTCTCTTAATTTTTGTGATGGTATTCTAGAAAGATGTCCAGAGGAACTAGAAATATTTAGAATAGTACTATTGTCGTCCATAAATGGTAGGATATTCTCAGTAAATTTAACCAACGCAAAGAAATTTACTGTTAGTGTTTCTTCTGCTTGATATATTTCAGATTCTTTCGCATCTTTAAGAAACAAGATGCCCGCATTATTTACCAATATGTAAACTTTTTTATTTTTTGAATGTAGAAAATTGCAGAACTTTGAAACGCTTTCATCGTTAGAGACGTCAAGTTGATGAAATTCAGGGGTATATCCTAGCTCCTGCAGTTTCAAACAAGCTTCCTTTCCTCGTTTTTCATCACGCGATGTTAAATAAGTTGTACCTTCTAACTTTTCACATAATCCCTTAACTATTGAGAGTCCAAGACCTTTATTACCCCCCGTTACAATGGCAATTTTTTCTGCCATTATATTATACTAACATAAAAATGATTTTGTACTTAATGAAATAAAATACCAAACGTACTGATTGATAAGGAGGATTTTGTTTATATATTTTTATCTTATAAGATTAAGACTATTACTGACGGAAGATTTATGTTGATGAGTGGTCTTGTTTATTTCTGGCATCTTATTAAAAATGTAAAGAAAATTATACATTTTAAGGGAATCTAGTTTTAACTAGTTGTTATGTATTCACACACAATTGAGTATATGCTAAAACGTTACATTATATTTTAAGTGTAATGTAAAATAAGATTCCAAAGAAATAATTTATTATGTCAGATAATGAAATTTGAGTAATATCGTTAATGATATAGTTGATAATAATAATAAACAAAACTTAGAAACACGAAACCAGTTTACGATAAGATTGGTGATTGGTGTAGAATTAAGATAAATATAGATCTATAATATTATATTCTCTATGGTTAAAGTCAGTGTTGTCGGCATAAAAACGAAACGTCATTTAGTGACAGATAAATGGCGCCATTTTTTACAACTACATATTACATTCAAGTAACGTTCATTGATCATTCACTCATTCGTAATTCGTATCAGCTGATAGCGTGGTTTTGTTTAGTTAGTTCGTCGTGTTGAACGTTCTAGAAATTAATATAACAAATAAACATGTCGTTTTGGCCGGCGAGTAAACCTTTGTTCGGAGACGAAGTTGTCTTGCGCTCTATCGATTGGCTAGAGAACTTGCCTTGGAGAAACGATTCAACTGTCAAAACAGAAAAGGATAAATACAAAATTTATTTACATGTGAAGGATTTTGCGCCCGACGAGATTACAGTGAAAACCATTGACGGATATATTGTTGTAGAAGGTAAACACGAGGAGAAGAAAGACGACGATGGCCTTATTTCTCGACAGTTTGTGAGGAAATATGCGTTGCAAGAAGGCTGTCGTCCTGAGTCCGTGGAGTCCAAATTATCATCTGATGGAATCCTATCCATTACAGCCGCGAGGAAACCAGTCATGCGCAAAGATATTATAATACCAGTGTCACATGAGACTCTTAAGTCTAAATTATAATGTGAAAAAATAAACAGTGTGCGGTAAATATGAAAAACATAATACTTTTTGCATACGTTGTAAAATGTAAAAATGTCGCAGGTGGTTTAGATGTTTATTTTTCTTATTTTAATTTTACTAAATGATATGGTAATATTAATGAATATAATAAATAATATAAATTTATGAATGAATGTTATTAATATTTGTTGGGATTCAATGGTGCTTGTGACGCAAATGTGAAAACTTTTAGGTATATACTTTACAATGGAACAATTCGAATTATTAATTATAGGATTTAAATACATAAGCCAAAGAATAAAATACAGCTTTGTTTTATTAAAAGAATACCTGTCCTAAGAACAATAAAATTTGCGTTAAAAATTTAGTTGGCACCTTAAATCACTAAAACTATCAGAACAATAAAATGATAACAGATAAGAACCTAATTAGCATCAAAATGTTAATGTAATCTT
Source organism: Heliconius hecalesia formosus (assembly GCA_018249775.1). Classification (NCBI taxonomy): domain Eukaryota; kingdom Metazoa; phylum Arthropoda; class Insecta; order Lepidoptera; family Nymphalidae; genus Heliconius; species Heliconius hecalesia. Next base: position 6,019 of record DWMY01000460.1, read on the forward strand.
ACACAAAGATTGGGTAACAATAAAAAATAAATATTAGGTACACGATTGTCTATACTTGTAAAGCTGATTCTGATTCTGAAGCTATTGAAAACGCTTTCCTCAGATACTACTGGTTTGAATTAAAAAAAAAATATTTGTGTTCGATAGTTCATCTATCGTTATCGAGAAAGGTAATATTGCATACTAGTGGGCGCGCGCAGCTTCGCCCGCTTATTTGCACGCTTAGGGGGTGAATTCTAAAAAAAGCATGAAACACGTGTTCAATGACATATTTCTAAGAGTATTCTTGAATTTTAAATTTTATAAAAATCGGTGTCAATTTTAAAATAAAATCCACACAAACTTTCAACCCCTATTTCATCCGTTTAGGGTTAACATTTTTCAAAATCCCTTCTTAGTGGATGTCCAGATTATGAAAATAAACATCTGTCCAAATTTCACGTTTTTGCACGCAGCGGTTACGGCTGTGCGTGCATCTTACCTCAGTCAGTCAGGTACATGTCCTTTTATATATATAGATTAAGGTTGGATGGATGGTTTGGATGGGACTAAGATCAAACCGAGAACGAACTTGGAGCCGCTGTGGCACAACATTTCTAGATTCGATGTAACCTACTTTAGTTCAGTTCTTTTCTTATGGAGTACCCAGCGTGCCAGTTGAGCATAAAATCACTTCGCCAATATCACTTTGTATGGAGAACTCACTCACTTTATCTGCGTTCACTATACACTGTGACATATGACACAATTCGGTCTCTTGAAGATGGCATGTGTCGTAATTTTTAGTTATTTCCAATTAACCACAGCGAGATCAAAACGATGCCGATATAATATGATGATTGATAATGCCAGAGCGGGAAATCAAACGTAATTTATAATTCTGAGTGACAGAACCGACCGACCGAGTGGGGGGGGATTGAACCCATAATTGTTATCCTCTCATTGCGTCACTGCTCCATTTATACCATATTTATTGTTTAAAACAAATGTAGGATTAATATTAATCAATGAAATTAATTCAATAAAAAAATGTTATTTACTTTGTGTAATAATGCAATTTTTATTACAATTTATAACAAAAAAAAACTGACTTCCATCGGATTCCATAATCAGAACCTAACCAAACTGTCACCAAACTGTCCTTGGAGTGTATCTTTTCCAATAAAAAAGAATCATCGAAATAGGTTAGCAAGACATCGACCGTCCATTTGTCGCGCATATACCCAAATTCAAATTTAAAATTTATGTGATTTTTTCTTCGATATCAATGTCAGAAATGGACCAAATTAAAATGGGACCACACGGATAGCACCAGCCTTGAAATAAACAAGAATCATCAAAATCATTCAAAGAATCATCAAATTCATCCAGAAGTGTTGAGGTAACAAACATAAAAAAAAACAGTCGAATTGATAACCTCCTCCTAAATAGCAACGTATATTTTACCCATCAAATCTTTCTATACTATAATAGCAACAAAAAAAAATATCTGTGTATAAAATATTTTTCCAAAAAAATTATTTAAGATAATGAAAAAAACAAATAAAAGCCACACATCTATTCGTTTTTTTTATTAATTGTTCTATTTGTTTTGTACACACATATTTTAGGGCACTAAACAAAAAAAATTGATAAACATTTTCCTTTGACATAAAAAATTGAAGGTCTGGAACAGCTGATGAATAGCCATAGTGGTTCACCCAAAGTATTAAGAACTACTACGTTAATAAACGTTGTTGTTAATAACCATTTTCTTAGAACATTTTATGCGAAATTTTAATAGTTCAGATCAACTAAAATAAAAAAAAAATTAGTAAAAAACAATGAAAATTTTTGACGCCACTGTGGCACGGTCATCGGAAAACCGCGGGCTGGTCGCTAATAATGAATAATTGTTGAAAAATACAGGTGTTTTACGGCAGATTGTTACTTGCTACAAAGTAAAAAAATGTTTCAAAGGTGAGATATCTATAATAGTCATAGATAGATAACTGTTGTGATTTGGCATTATCTAAGTAATATATTGAATAATAATCAAATGATAAGAGTACATTGTTAGGAGCTAGATGATAGTGATATAACCATTTTATTTGTGAAATAATCTCTACATATGTAGAAAATTATGACCAGCTTACCTAATATATCGTTTGAAAAATAAACTATATCTAGCTTTATAGAGGGTCTAAATTGAATCGTTATCTATAATTCAGATAAGTGGCCGTGACATCGAGCTTGATGAATGATGATCAGTTGGCTATTGGCCGCTCCGAGGAATTGACGTGATCTCTAAAAGGTGAGTAAAATTTAAGAAAAGTATATTTGAAGTATTTATATTTAAGCATTTTGTGTTGGGCTATTGACCTGAATTGATCAGGCGCCAACAGATAAAAAATGGCAGATTGGGTCTCCTGCCCAAACTGCCCATCTACCTGCTTGCTTGACGATTCGGTTAAGGCAAAGGATAATGCAGTCAGCTTAGCTATGCACTCACAAACCTCAATTTGAATTATCCAGTCATATGACAAGAAGAAATTAGGCTATTGTTGGTTTTGATATCTTCATACACATTTCACATTTTTAAGACTGATTTGAACTCACTCATGTATTTTGCAAATACATCTTATATAATAAATATTAAAATGTTTCGTATTTCTTCCAATGTGCGGTTTTTACGTAGTTGAAATGTAATATTAAATATATAATATAATACATACGTACATTTTTTTCCTTTTATAGTATACTTAATTGCAATCAATTTATTAAATTTAATACCTATTCCAAATAATTCTGCATGGATAGTAGATATCCATTCAGATATCCGCTGTTTGCTAGTTATAAAAAACAAGCATTTATCGAAGTAAAAACTTGTCTTAAAATATAAAAATATAAGAGTAATTAATTATGCGTCTTTATATCGGCAAAGTCAAAAAAAAATATCGATGCTTATATTCTGATTTTGCTACACTTTCCATACTACGCGCTCTAACTACGCGTCGTCCTATTTATTTTTTATTTACCTATATGAATCTTCATAAGGTAAAAACTAAACTTATTTTACTTAAAGGCCAATAGCTACATTCATCATGGCAGCTGTGAAACCAGAGACTTTACTAGAATATATAATAATAGAGTACCGATGGTTGCTCGTCATCACCACGTTGATGCCGCTATCCTTCCTGTGGAAGATCTGGTCGACAGTCCGGAACTACGTGGTGTTCAAATTGAATAGTGCACCAAAAGCTCATGTGAAGAAAGTAAGAGATGTGCAGAGACAGGTATAAATAATAAAGTTGTATCTTTTTCTACTCATTTAGATATTATATGCTGCGGGATGTATTCTTAAGCTGCTCTTTTACGAATACAACACACTTTAATAGCGTTATTGCACTAGGATAAATGGTCTTTATAAACGGACAGATAAAGATTTAGACATAAAGAAAGATGGAATAAAAATGATCTTACAAGGCAAGCCCCGTTTTTCGTCTGTCTTGTAAGTCACGTTCCTCCCGTTAATCTACAAATACAATCATGAAATTGGCTCGGAACCCTCGGTGTACGAGACCGACTCACACTTGACTATTTTTATTTTAAATTATGTTTTCCAACTTAGCTCTTGTACTAGACAGGTTTTTATGTTATATGTCAATGCAATAAACTGTTATTAAATCACCTATATTAAAATAAGGTAATATAGAAAAAAATATAAGTCAGAAAATTTGTCACAAATTACTTAATTTAGCTGATGTTATAATATTAGACTTTGATTGTATCATATTAAGGTGCACAACTAATTAAAAATTAAAATACACTGTTTTTATACTATTATATTTTCTTTGATAAATATTCAATAACTAAAAGAATATTTCGTAGAATAATTAATCGTATGTTTATTTTTTATCAGTTCAATATTGGTAATGATTACAAATAGGTACGTATTTTCTTAGTTATATTGTATATACTTATAAAAAACACCTATAAAGATAACTTAAGCGCATCCTGTTTTTCTTTATTATTTTAGTTCGATATTTTGCGCATTAACATATGTATACTGAGTATACAAAGCTTTTTTGTCATCACCACTTTGAATTAAACCACAGTTTTAACTACTCTATAAAAACCTAATACAATTAAAACAAAAAAGATATTTCCATAAATGAAAAAAGTTATTTAAAAAAACGTATCGTTGTAAAATAAAACGCCGTTTATCTAGAAAGACGCACACAGACACAAACCTATAAAAGCGATAACGCCGCACACGTCTCACTTACGGAATCGAATCGTAGGTAATGGCGGCGATGTTGAATTGCGTAAAATAGAACGAGAGATATTCCTTTCTCATTCTAGTATGTTGTTTAAGAATGAAAAGTGGCAAATCGCCAACGCTTAGTGGTATTTTTGTAGTAGTAGGTGTTTACGGTAATGGTATCTATGCGTAACTGCGTCACATGAAATACAGGTATGGATAAACATCGTGAAATGAAAAAAAAATCCTACGTCTAAACTGTTGAGGTATCTTGATTAATTTCTTTAGGTATGGGCTTAAAATATTTTACCCTATATGCTGTTCCCGTAAAAGGACACACGCTGACACTTCCACCCTGTATGTTCTGACCTAAACACATATAAACATTTTATCCTTCACATTGTATCCCGTACATTGCTTAGCTTGTAGGTAGGCAGAGGGAACCTGGGAACTAAGTGTTAAGACAGTCTATTCCCAGTAGCACACTTCCATTTCTCGTTTCATTTTCGATTTCGTTTTGTCATTTTCGTTTTGCTTTGTTACCAGAACGAAGAAAATATTAAATATTTAATTTTCTCGCGTTTTCTGTTTACAGTCACAGTAGTGGAATGTAATGTGTGTGAAAAATGGCTTCAATTAATAATAAACATGAGTTGTTATAATTTGATTGCTTAATTTTTATACTTTTATTATTTCTTAATTTTTATAAATTTTTATATTTCTTAATTTTTATTTTTTTGAAGGTAATCCCATTGTTTATCCAACATTGTGACTAAAATTTGATACTTTAATTTAACACTATCGCCAAAAGTCATAAGTTTATTATAATTTCGGAAAACTTGGCTTAACCTATTAAACTCCATTTTTAAAAATTGATATTACAAAATTTCAGGTAAAGGCATGGCTCGCGGGGGACCGCAAAACGCGACTGTGCACTGCTCGTCCTACTTGGCAAACCATGACTTTCCGCCATGGCATCTACAAGAAGGTTTTCACAAATATTGACGTAAATTTGGTGGACGTCCTTGAAGTTGATACTAAAAATATGGTAAATCATCATTTACAAAAATACTTTATTAATAAAGAGAGAATTAAAAAAAAAATTAAGAAAAAATATTTATACTTATTTTTATAGCTTCACACTGTATCACGCATATAGTAAGGTAGAAAGGCAGACAGAGGAAACCTAGTGTTAAAAGACACTCCGTTCCCCACTTTCCGACGAATTCTGGAGTTATTGTTTGTTTGAGAGGCGGAACTCAACGCCGCGTTTTGCCTCATTACCAGAGCGAGGAAATGAAAAAAATACTAAATATTTATTTACTTATATTAAGAATTTTTTTTTACAACTTTTGACCTCGCAGGTACGATCTCGTCTTAAATGTGTGTGTTGAATAATTCGTGCAAATGAAACACATAAAGTAAAAAAAAAAAATGTAAAAAATTGCTTTAATTAGTACATAGATACATAAGTAGATAGATTATACTGCCAAAGTGAATTTAGTATTTGATTTAAAAATAACATCCATTAATATTCATATAATGCTTGCATTTTTTTTATTTTACGTATTTTTGTTGGATATTACGTATTTCTATAGGCATATTATATAATGTATGAGGTAAATCAAACCGTTCAGTAAAAAAATTATTATACTGAATCTCAATACTTTTTTTTTACTTTCATATTGTTTTTTTTACATATTTGCTGAAAATTTACAGGATGGTTATGGGGAAACCATAAATATTACTCTATATTGTCGTATGTCGGAACATAACGGCCAACAGATAGTGAGGCCTTACTCGGTAATTATATAAAATTTTATTATCATTTTTTACTTATGTTCATAAATCCTTAGACGGTTCGCTGCGAGCCTCTGGTGACAATGGGTCAGCTGTCAAGAACTCTGGAGCCTCTGGGTTTGGCTTTAGCAGTAGTACCTGAGCTAGACCAACTTACTGTGGGCGGTCTGGTCATGGGGACCGGAGTGGAGTCCTCATCTCACGTACATGGGCTCTTTCAGCACATTTGCTTGGAGTATGAAATGGTATTGGCTGATGGATCAGTTGTTACGTGTAGTGAGGTAAGTGAAAGTTAAAAAGATTAATTATTATTTAGTAATAAATATTGTGTTACTTCGAAATATGGTGTTCATTAAAGAAATTATCTCCTCATTTAACCTTCTTGTCATATTTGAGTAAAGCATTTTACCGAAAAATTTTTTGTATCAGGACTTATTTGTTTTTCACTTTTGCAATAACGAACCCATTTTACTAAATTGTTAATTACATAATGTTTTTAACATGCTTGTATATAGCAGGGTAGGTAGAGGGAACCTAGAGTTAAGATTCTGTGTTCCTTTTCACCCAATCTTCGAGTGGCGGAAGTCAACGCCGCAATTTGTCTTGATACACAAGCGAAGAAATGAAGTAATTTATTCCATTCATTATTCTGTATACAATCAGACGCGATATCTCCGTGCCATGATGTTCTCAATTAAGATACTTTATCCTTTTAGAAAGAGAACTCTGATCTCTTCTATGCAGTGCCGTGGTCGTATGGAACATTGGGTTTTTTGACTTCAGCGGTAATCAAAGTGGTACCTGCAAAAAAGTAAGCAAAATATCAACATACTTTTAGTTATTGTAGGTACTTTTTTATGCATTTAGGGAATGAAGCTACAATTGAGGATGTATAATGATAAAAATAAATGAATCAATTTGGGTGATCTTAATACAGCACTTATCAAATATAAGCCAATCGCGGCGCTTGTGCCCCATAAGCGTGCGACTGTAACCACACCACAGGTCGTGGGTTTAATCCCAACTCATGAAATGGTATATTTAATTTTTTCATTACCTCATTCTGGTAACGAGGCAAAGTGCAGCATTTAATTCTACCACTCAACACGCAAAGCCTCTGGAATTCAACGTGGGGAACGGAAGAGTCTTAATGGGGACGAAGTGTCTTAACACTAGTCCCCAGATTCCCCTTGTCTACTCTGCTATGTGAGGGGTAGAGCCTGAAGCTAAAAAAGTACAGATGATCGATCGAAGTGCCAAATTAATAAGATTGTACTATTTATCTCTATTTTAGATATATTCGTCTCCAATACTACCCGTATACGAACCTATCAGATCTGTCAAAAAGGTTCCAAGAAGAGTCTACAAAGAGTAATCCTCATCAGTTCATAGAAGCATTACTCTTTAATAAGGACAGTGGAGTAGTGATGCTTGGTGATATGGTGGAAGAAGTTGGAAGAGATGGGAGGGTAAGGAGATTTTCATATGAAATTCATTATTTTTTTAGTAGATTAACCTGTAACTATCTAATAATTAAATAATATAATAAAATTTGCGCTATAATTCTGATCCAAATATAATCTTGCTGTCCTACTTGCACGTGCGTTATTTCCGATAACAATATAATATTCTAGGCTTTTTGCCACTTAAATAATTAGAAAATAATATCAAATGTTTTTTTTTTTATAAAATATTTTGTATTATTGTAATTTCATATACAGCAAGATTGGTAAGGAAAATCGTTATAAAGTTTGCCTTTGCCCTTTTGCCATTTGTCACTCAAAAACATAGGGTTTTGAGTAGCGAAACTGAATGAAATCCATCTGATAGCGGAAAGTAAGAATAAGAATTATATTTTATGGTATATAAATTAATATACCGAGGCCGTCATGGGCCACAAGAGCGAATGTACACGCGTCTGTTGGGGCTTGATTTTGACTTGAGGTAAAGAAATATTTAATATTTTTACTAATCATCTATGATGTGAAGCTGAAGGATGTGTGAGTTTTTAACTGGTGATAAGTTGTAAAAAATTATATTACGAAAATTTATTAATTTCAGCTCAATCCCATTGGAAAGTGGTATTCAGAGTGGTTTTTCAAGCAAGTTGAGAAACATTTAACTAAATATCGTAAAGGGAGTAAGAGAAATTCTGTGGAATACGTTCCATTAAGAGATTATTATCATCGACACACTCGCAGCTTTTTCTGGGAACTTCAGGTATTTATTTGAACCTCATGTGTCTTTTTATTTCTTACGCATATTTTGTGTTATACTAGAATAGAGAAATTCAATATTATTTTCAATATTTTTAAATGTTTAGAGATATTTAAAAAAATACTTTGCATAAAAATATTCCCTTCCAGAAATTTCGAGCTTATACCCAGTGTGATAGTATCCAACTGCTCCACAACAAACAAATACTAGTGTTCGGACACTTCGTTCCTCACTCATTGCCTAATTTTCAAGACACTGCGCGCACCGGGAAAATGAAATAAGTCGTCCCCTCGGGGACCAACTCACTGTTTGCAAGAATAATACTAAATTAAAACGAAACCTTTAACCTACTATACTAATACTATACTATAATACATATATTAATTTAATTCCAGGATATTATACCATTCGGTAACAACGTGATATTCCGTTACCTATTCGGGTGGCTGATGCCTCCAGAGGTGTCTCTATTAAAGTTAACACAACCTGAAGCGGTCACTAAGTTGTACAATAAGTCCCATGTAATACAAGATATGTTAGTGCCCGTTGACACTATGGAAGAGGCGATTGGAGTGTTTCATGAAGAATTTGAGGTAAATATATAAATAATACCAGAAAAAAAGTGTTATATAATTTATTAGTTATATTATTTATTTGACTGCCTTCTAATTTCTATCTAATCTACCTTGCTCTGTCTTTAACATTTCACTTATCATAGTAAGTCCATTCATCCATCATGACACCCAGCCATCGTTGTCTTAGACGCCCGGAAGATCTCACTCTATGGACCTATATTACAGCAAGGCATTTTTCTCCGACATATCAATGCGCAAACTCAACGTGGCCACACTAGGCCACCCCTTGCAGGCTATCTGCTACGTAACGGATCCTGATATTACCTCAAATACAAGTAAATGTATTACATATACGATCTGATAACATACGTACTTTCACTTCAGCATATTCATTTCCGTAACGTGAAGTGCCAAGATAGTGCTGATCAGCATTCCTTACCGTATACTGATATTCCCTAAGTTGGCCCATGCAGCGCTTATCCGAGCTTGGACATCGTGATCGTTGCCTCCAGTATCTCCAAGACAATCCAAGATGCTTGGACTTTTCCTGTTTTAACTGCTGGTTTATGGCCTATATGATCTCCGACACACATAATTACGTCAACGGCATATATATCATCAGCCTTCGAGGATGGTACTGAATGTGCGCTTAGACAGTATCAGTAGCATATAAAAAGAACTGACGGTGCTTAGAAAGAACGTGTTAACGACTTCCAGGTGAGATGCAATACAGGTTCTTAGATTATTTTCTCCATTCGTATTGCGAAGACCACGTCCGAAACTTCCGGGAACAAGTTCCTACACCTCAGCAGATATTGCTCCCAGAACGACCGCCTGGCGAGCCTATGCACTGATTTCGTTGTACCGTCCTCAATCAGACCAACTTCCTTGATTCTAAAGCTTTTCAGAAATCCATCCACGTCCATGTACATAAACTTGTTTACTAGTCCAACGTTACATGACTTATGGCAGTTTAATCAAGTTATGAGTTTTCTGAAAAAAAAGACTACAACTGCATTTTTTTTAACTCGATAGGATAATTAATAATAACATAATTAGAATGCTTGTATGTAGATATTAAATAACATACAGAGATATTTTCGAGTTTAAAGCTTTTCTTCGTAGAATATATTGGAAGCCAGCCAATACAAGGAATTTGCCTCCACACGTATTCTAGACATTGAGTGTAGAGAGGCGGAATTCAACACCAGGTTCTGTCTTACCAAAATAATTTAAATATAATCATTCCCTTGACTGGGAATCTACCATATGGGAGTCAATGCGCTTGCAGTCAGACACTGTACTTTTACGCCACGATGGCTTCATGAATATTCTTAAGTTATCAACGTAAAATGTACTGATTTTTTTAGAATGACGCTGTATTCCGCTTATAGCAGACTAGGTAAGACATTTCGTTCATAATTTTCAACCAAATTCTGGAGGCATGACGTGCTGAATTTCCTCGAGTGGCAATTGAACCCACAACCTGTCGCATTTATTGTCACACTTTGTACCCCTGCGCCACGACTGGCCTCAACCGACTGGACCGGACTGAATAAATAATGGTTTACGTTTCTTTTCAGGTATATCCAATATGGCTGTGCCCCTTCAAAGTGCTTAATAATCCCGGACAGTTGAAGATCGATTCCGGCGAGTGGCAAATGTTTGTAGACATAGGGGTCTACGGAGTGCCCCAGGCTAAGCACTTCATCACTGTAAGTATATCGCTTGTTATATTACCAAAGCATATAGTTAAGACGGTTCACGGTTTTTACCACATAGAATAAATAGTAGGCAAAAGGAACCCAGGGTCAAAATACTCCGTTCTCCGTAAAATTTTTACATGAGTTTAAGACATCTTGAGTGAATTTAACGTCAAGTCTTGTCTAGCAAGAGCGGGAAGCTGAAAATAATAAATTTCCCCTTCTAACCTATAACCATTGCGTTTACAGACATAATCCCGCTGTGCGACGGCGGCCTCAAACTTTATAGAAAAATAGTAAAAAAAATCTTTTCTTTAGTGATACGATATTTTTATTTTTTTTTATTTCAGGAAACAACAACAAGAAAAATAGAAAAGTTCGTAACAAAAAAACGTGGTTTCCAAATGCTGTACGCAGACACATACACCACACTCGAAGAGTTCCGTCAAATGTTCGATCATACTTTATATGACAAACTGAGAAAATCCCTACCACACTGTTTGGAAGCCTTCCCTGAAATATATGGAAAAGTCAATAAGAATGTTAGAAAATAACTTATTTGTATAATAGTTTTTTAGATAATAAATAAATGTATTACTTTTTACAATAACATATTGTAAATATTTCTGCTTTTTTTTACTATTTACGGTTTATTTTATATTAGTTGGTATAGTATTAGTTGGAGAAAATATTATTATTCGTTATTATATGATTTATAGACGAACAAACCGACAAACGACAAATATATATATATATATATATATATATATATATATATATATATATATATATATATATATATATATATATATATATATATATATATATATAAGGACATGTACCTGACTGACCGAGGCAAGACGCACGCACAGCCATAACCGCTGTGCGTAGAAACGTGAAATTTGGACAGATGTTTATTTTCATAATCTGGACATCCACTAAAGGGGGTTTTTCGGTTCGGTTTAAAGACATTTATTTCTCAAAAAGAACACAAAAGTTCACTTATAATAATTTATATTCAATTTTTAAAAATTTTTACCCTAAAGGAATGAAATAGGGGTTGAAAGTTTGTATGGTTTTTTTTAAATCAGCACCGATTTTTATAAAATTAAAAATTCAGACTTAAAAATATTTCATTGAACACGTGTTTCATGGTTTTTTAGAATTCACCCCTAAGGGTGCAAATAAGCGGGCGAAGCCGCGCGCGCCCGCTAATAATAAATACTTTAGGAGATATCAAAGATTCAAAACGAATTAGCTTACGAGCCGGTGTGCAGGGGCCGACTCCAACGGGTTGACGGTTGTGTCAATTTTCAAACATTTTAGATATATAGGTACTGAAGCTTGGTTATTTGCTATTTATTATTAATTCATATTTTTGTTAGGTCTTCGCTTATATTGGTAGTAGATTAGTTAAAAATTCTTGGTTATGTAATTGTTAAGTATTTTTTTAAGTATTTTTTTTGTTTTATTCTGGTATTAATATATGAAGAAGCCTGAAGAAGGTTGTAGGTACGATTTGCACTCAAGGAAGTTAAATGTTTATTGCCTATAAATCGCTCTGGCAACAAGACAAAGCGGGGCGTTGAGTTCCGCCGCTCAACACGCAATGCCTCCAGATTCTACTTAATTCTTTCTTCTGGAAAGTGGAGGACGGAAGTACCTTAATGTAAAGTGTCTTAAGTTATATTTTTTTATTTCCAAAACATCCCTAAATTCTTATGGAAGTCACGATAATGTAACTCGAGGTACTAAAAACACGATCGGGATTTTTAATTTAAATTTGTTGTTGTTTTAAATAAAAAAAATACTTCAACTTGCTAGTATCGCTCTTCAACTACTTCTTGTTCCGCTTGCTGTAATAATAAAACCGTTAAAGACGAACTGTGTATTTTTTTTTAATTAAATTTTAATATGTATATTTTAAATATCTGCTTTATATATTTCTTTTTCATAGACGATATTCCTTATATTATTAATAAACACCACCAGCATAGAAATTTAGGTATAATAAAAAAGAATTGAAATATAAATACGCAATCACTTAGTCATGGCTCATGACGAAATTGGAAAAAATTATTACAGGCAATTAAGGATCTGTTTAAAATCGCGGCTTGTTCATTTGTTATCAATAACGCCATCTGTGGTCTTTTCATAGTAACAATATTATTTATAGAATTAGGAAAAGGCTTTCTCTTTCTTAAAGATGCCACTAATTAAAAATAAAAGAAAAATAAACTAATAAAAAATATTTAAAAACTTTACCCAGGTACTTTTACATTACATACATTTGAATAAAAAAAAAATTAAATCGGTTTACAAATGACCTAGAAATCGAGAGTCAAATATAAAAATATATAGCCGTCGAATATAGAATCATTGAGGTCAGTCGTGTCGCAGCGACACAAAATGTGACTGTAAAATCGAGTGGTTGTGGGTTCGATCCCCACTCGAGGAAATGAAATATTTATTTACATTTATATTTTCATCTTCCTTGCTCTGGTGTCTGAGTTTCGCCACTCAACACTCTATGCCTCCAGAACTCGGAGGAAAGTGGGAAACGGCGTGTCTTAACTAGGTTCCATCTGCCTACCCTGCTGTGTGCGTGATACAGCGTGAAGCTGATTTAATTTTTTTTTAATATAGAATCAAAGTGGACAAAGCAACAAATTGATAAAGCTGCTACTTAGCAATCTGATAGATGGAGATTGAGTTTTAGTTTTTTTAGAGATGAGCTTTCAGTGAAGCATCTATCATAGTTTGGCGGAACATCTCCTTGCTAGTTCTGGAATGCCCTTTCAAAAGAACCCCTTGCTCATCCATTAGAACATTCACGTCTATCTAGTCAGATCTGATACTTTTTGCCGGAATGTTCTATTTCTTTATTACAAACGTAGCATTGAATTTGGAGCATATGGAGATCTTAAACTCTGAGATCTCCATATGCTCCAAATTCTCATATCTTTCGAGTATTTTAATGTTGCTGTGATTGGCTACTGGAGTTCATGATATTATATATATATTGTGTGCATTTTGTTTATTTTTTTTTAATTTAATTTATTATATCCCTTCAGTTCTTATATTTGGATAGAGGAAGATACACGTGGAAGCTAGTGTACTGTATAGTATATTAGCAAAAAGTACACAAGTATGCACCAAGAAACTTTATAACTTTCATATTATGCCTCACGTATTTCTGCATAACTTATAGTTACGCTTATAGTTGTATACTACGTGACTTATTATAGTTAACGAGAATAATTAAAGTTAAAGATATGTATGAGTGTTGTTCGTTTATGTAGTATCTCTATTGATTTGAGTGTTAATTAAATCTGAAGTTTTTTAAGTTTAAAATTTGGAATTCCAGCATTTGTCTTTCTGGATTAACTTTTATGAGTTGAGTTAACATTAGCTTTAAACGTGAAATGCTATCTGATGTTTGACAAGTTTTGGCTCGCTCACCTCAAACTAGTAATAGATTGTCAAAAACCAATAGCTTACTATATAATCATTAAGATATAGACACATTTACTTATTAATCCGAGTAATATAGTCAAATGCGTTACTTTTGGAGACATATACATATATATATATTAGCTGCACGGGACCTGCCGAAGCATTTTTTTATATCAGTTCTATATTTCATATGGTAGACGTAGAGTCGTCATAATAGTGCATCATTTATTTTCCCTTAAAATATTAAAATGCAAGTGAAAATTTTCACCTGTTGCAACTTGCAAGCTATAGGCATGAAGTTGAGTTTTTGTCGCTAGCAAGCATCGAGTTAGGTGCTTTTATAGTTCAAATATGAAGTTTTTATGTTGATTGTTTTACCTAAGTACCTAAATGTACAATTCCACGTTTTGGAGTTATATTTTACAACTCTCTGACATAAGGTTTTTAGATGACATACTCGTATTGTTGTTATTATTCTTCACATCTTCGTATTAAAGAGAGAGAAAAATCTTTGTTAGTTCTCTATTTTTCATGGATTTTATTTATGTATTACCGGACAATTTACGTTACATTCCCGAGGCATAGTATTTGAAATCACAATAAGGTACTCCTCAAATGACTGACTGAATTGTTTTATTGGTAAAATTATTCATAGTAACAACAATGAACAATAAAGATATCTGAAAAGAAAGATTAGAAATATTTTGTTTTATAGCTGTGTAGCCACTGTGTGGATTAAATTTAAAAAAATACTTCTTTAGTTAGTAACATTCGAGGCTAATGTCTGGCGAGAAATCCCCCCACTCAATTTCTTGTATTGACTTTTATATTAAATCTTTATACCCTCATATTACTTAGTAAAATAGTTACAATAGAAGATAATAACTCTGACACTACTTTATATGCTGAAAAACCATTGGATTAGTATTCCTTTAGGTACTAGGGTCTGAAATTAAATAAAACAGATATCACTAGTAACAATATAAAACCACGAGGCCAGTCATCGCCCAGTGGCTCAAGCGTGTGACTGTAAACGCGACTGTAAAAGGTTGAGGGTTCGATTCCCACTAGCCTACCTTGCCTACCCTGCCTTTGTAGAATACAGCATGAAACTGAAAAAAATATAATATCTATAAAACAAAATATAAACTAATTAAAAGCCAGCCAGCTTAGCGAGTGAAATAAGATAACTTTGAAGATTTATTTGAATGTTAGGAAACTATGTGCAATATGAATACAGAACTTTGAGAATGAGCTGTTTGTATTTCAATAACAGCATATAGTTAGTTATTTAAGGCTTTTGTAACATAGTTGCCTTATTTAAATATAATACAGTTTGTTGAGATGCAATGGAACACAACGGCTGTGGGTTCAATTCTCATTAGAGGAAATTAATTATTTTAATTTTTCTTGCTTTGAAAATTCAACACTCTATGTCTCCTAAATTAAAAATATTGAAATTAACTAATAATAAGTAATAAAAAAAATAAATTGGAGCAAAAGCGTGCGACTGTAAACAATAAAATGTTTTAATGGAAACGGAATGTCATAACACTAGAATCCCGGGTTCCCTCTGCTTACTCTGCAATCTGAGGGTACGTCGTGAACAGCGTTGCCAGATTTTCTCTCAGTGAAAGGCGGGATATTTGATTATTTAAGTAAAAAAACATTTAAATAATGAAGATTTCAATGGTGATAAATATTAATAATAAATGTTTTTAATGGCAAAACTCTTCTTACTTATTATGTAGAATAATCCGTAAGATGCGGGACTATGCCTGTCCCGATCGGACATTTAATTTTTGAGCTAAAAATCGGGACATCACGCCATAATCGCGACATCTGGCAATGATGACCGTGAAGCTAAATATGAAAATATTTAGATAATAAAATCATACTTATTTTAGAAAACGTATAAAAATTTGAACGTAGCGGGACTCGAACCCGCGCCTCCTGGAAACCGGCCAGGCGCTCTGACCTCTAAGCCATACGTTCTCGCCATGCTGCTTCGAAATTTTTATACGCTTGTTACAACTTATTTATGTTGTTAGCATCTCTGTAGGGAGATTTTTACAAATTTCCCCTACCCAAAGATAATTACTAAGAATTATCGTTTGGCAAGAGAGAAACTATTTTTTAAATATTTTTAAACATTTTTAAAGTGTTATTCCACATTAAGGAAAAAAAATACTTATTTTAGAAAAGGTATAAAAATTTGAACGTAGCTTGGCGAGTACGTATGGCTTAGTGGTCAGTGGTGGCGTATGTGTTAGTGGTGGTGGAGCGCCTGGCCGGTTTACAGGAGGCGCGGGTTCAAGTCCCGCTACGTTCAAATTTTTATACGTTTTCTAAAATAAGTATTTTTCTTTCCTAAGTGTGGAATAACACTTTAAAAAAGTTTAAAAATAATAAAATCACTTTTGAATGTTCAGAGAGCCTGTCTGTATAGAAAAATTGATCAACAGAACATAGTCTGACAACTCTTCTCTTCTCTGCCCAAGTTCAAAACATTCCAAGTTAATACAATTATAATCGTTCTACCGAATGGGAAAAGAATCCACGACCACTTAAAACTCACGAAATCATTTCAAATTATGGAATATTACAGGAACAGATAAAAACTTCGGATACCTTATACTGTATTTGTTTGAATAAACGTTAAACAAAACATAACCGACGACCGATCCTACCGCATTTCGTCGTACGGCGCAAAGCCGCGGCACTGGCAAGGCTTCCGCCCGCCACCCCCTTGAGCTTAGCTTAGCACCGAAAGGTACACGTGGCAATGTGTGTAGGTTTCGTAATAAACGTCATTGGTTCTCTAGGAGGGAAATCGGTGGAGTTTCTTAGTTTGTTTTTTTTTTTGAACGATTTTTTTTATAGTTGATTATGGTAGATTATAAAGTTGATAAAGTAAATAATGCACGGATGGATAAATGGGAAAACCGGTGTCGCACTTTTGCAAATAGTTTTAGCTTTTCTTTTAAAGTGGACATCTTTGCCGATCTCTTGAACGTCAAAAGTCACTATCACTATCCGTCTGAAGTTAAAACAATACATGTGGAATGGCGGTACTCAGCGCTGCTTTTTTAAGCAAATTTTAATAACTAAGATTTTCAAAGCTAAGATAGATTTGAAAATCTCATTTATTATGAAAAAATGTGTGAAGGAAGACATAGTAGCAATTTCCGAAACATTTAATGATCTTTTTTATTAGAGCTTAAATTAATTTCGTTCTAATTATAGATATAAATTAATGTATTAAATATTTTTATATATAATTTTTTTTTGTATAAAATAATAAAAAAATAAGAAGTTTATTATTTTTAATAATATACATAGTACCAATGTAAAAATGATATGTAATACTTGGTTCCGATTAATTGTAGCAGCTATCACAAAACTATGAGATCATATAAAAGTAGTAATTAATACATTTCTAAACATGATTTAAAATATAACGTTATTCAGTATTATTTCTTATTACTTTAAAAATATAAACAAAAATATTGTTATCACATCAACATGACTCTACAGTTTTCATAATTCCACTAGTGACAGTCGATCCTCTGTATCGCTTCAGTACAATCGACCACGTGACAATAGTTGCTGCCTTCAACGCGATTTTTCATTTATCGAAAAGCATTTACAAAACATGGAAATATAATTGAGAGGGTGAGTTTTATTCAATTAGATTATAATTCAATAAACCCTAATTGTGTTAAGCCGGTTTTTTGTAAAGTTAGTACAATAGCATTTTTTAATATTTATATTTTGTTAAAGTTATATTTTTTATATGAATTGCTTATTATAAAAGCACATATAGATGGTGTTGTTATATGTTCATTTTTTCTCTTCATATATTTACTTATTTATATTATGTGTTATTGTATACTTTGTATGCTTATAAATGGTTTATGACGATTGTTGTGAGATTCACTTATTAAATTTATGTAAAATATTTTACTCTTAATAATAAATTTGTCATTATATTCCGTTCTGTATATAAAATCCAGAAAAAAATGACCAAAATTTAAAATTTCTTAAATTTTTGATTTACAATTACACAAAATTTTTTAAAAGCCAAAATAATCAAAAAACAAAGTCACAAATTAGATTTTTCATTATAATTTCGCGCGGCAAAAAAGATTATAAACCGGAAACTGTCATTTTCAGACATCATTTCCCCCTATTATTGTTATCAAAGTGACAGATGTCAAAGTTTTGGCGCGAAAAGGGAACACGAAGCGTTCGCGAACGCGGCAACTAAACTGTCTTATAAGTTGTAAAGGGAAACACAAATTATCCTCATTTAGTAGTAATTTAATAAACTTAACTAAATTATAGGCATTTAATTCAATTTAAGCGTAGTCGACGCTCGCCGTGCAATGACGGTCAATCACCTCCCGGGTTCAGTTTAATAATAATGAACATAAAACAGAACAAATGAGCTTTTACAGGAAAAAAAGGTTTTTACACACATTTTTCGTACTTATTAGTCGATATATATTATTTAATCATATTTTATTGTCTTGTAAATAAAAACAAATGTTAACTAATTCAGTTCCACATTGTATGCGGAAGTAGCTCTTTGGATTATCGTACTTAGGTATAATGTGACGATTACATTACTCATTACATTGTAATGTATTCTCTCTATATATTTATTGAGAACGATGAATATAAATACTAGTAGGACTTTTTTTTAAATAAAATAAAAATCTTCTAAAAACTTTTAATATATTAAATATTTTTTATAATACTTACCAACTTTTTTGCACAAGGTGTCGATACACCACGACTGGCTTCAAATTAACTGATTGTAAACGCGACAGGTT
>DWMY01000461.1:0-24779 GCA_018249775.1 Heliconius hecalesia formosus
AATAAGAAGAGCTTCTCTTCTTCTTAAATAGGTAGAGGGAACCTGTTAAGGCCTTTCCACGTAAGACACTTCACTTTTCACCACTTTCCGCCGAATACTTGAGGCATGCGTGTCGAGTGACGGAACTCAACGCCGCGCTTTGCTTTGTTACCAAGGCGAGGAAATGGAAATAATAGACATTTCATAAGCGTCGCAATTACAGTGACACGTTTTTACCTCACTCTGCGATCAATTTCAAGGCATTGTACGTTGAGTGGTTGACAACTCAACGCCTCGCTGTGTTTCACTCGGGCGGAGACGTCAAATATAATTTTAATACTGTTATTCCTTGATTGCAAATCGCCTACAATCTTTATATATACGAGTATGTTGTGGTATGTTACGTTGTCGATAAAACTACTTTATACCGCCGAAACCAGGGATAAAACCTACGGTTTCATTCATTTCAACTAAACAAACTATTCAATTTTATAATATTGAATAAAAATCATGGTTATTATAAATAATTTTCTTAGGCACTTGTGCCGAATTCTAGAGGCATTATCTGAGTATTGTATTTTTTTGTATGTCTGGAGGCAACGCCACTTGCTTTGCTTCGTTTCCAGAGCGAGGAAATGTAAATATTAAATATTAATTTCTTCTAGTGGGAATGGAACCTACAACCTGTCGCGTATGCAGTCTCACGCCTGCGTCACGACTGGTATATAAATCATTAATAAGCTATTGTTACTTACATAAAATAAAAACAGATTACATATACACATTACTGGTGAATTACGTTAGATAATATAAGATTTTTTTAATTACAGATGTATATCTTTAGGAATATCTTGTATTTTCGATAGGTATTTACCATCAATACATAAGCACGCTCCGACGACGAGGGTCCGTCGTCCCATCTCTGATTGCCCAATGCTAATGAGATTGGGCAATCGCTCGAAATGTCACAGCTTTTAAGCTTATTTGGTTTTGGTTACTTATCTTGAAATGAAATGAAATTTAGATCTCGTAGATTTATACTAATAGCTTAAAATAAAGCATAAATAAAGTTTTATAACAGTATTTCACTTTTTGTTATAACGAAAACGTAAAAAGAAATAAGTTCAGCTTTACAATAATAGAATTATACTTTATTAGTACTATGAAATTGAATTCGAGGTGGTTAAAGTTATATGACATGCTTACTCTGCATTCAATATAAGGGAAATCAAAATATATAAATAAGTAAAACCTGTATTATGAAATAATTGAATATTTTGTCTTATCTTGTAATTATATGAAACCCTACGATGTACTTTAAACGCGAATGATAGTCGACTCTTCAAACACCTTGTTTTTAATATGAATCTCTAATTAAATCAGTCAGTCTGGTAAACTGAGCTCAGGTCCTAACACGCTAAACTTTACACTATTTAATTTACAACGTGTTCACATAAGAATATTCTAATTCCTACAAACAACTCCGAAGAGGACGTCACTAATTTAAACTCTATGATGTTGGTTTTAAGGTTCAAAATTATTTGATTATAGAGTCTCTATACGTAGAGCCACCTGTTGGATCTTCTCGCTTCGAATGAAAATTAATTATTCTGTTCCTAATTCAGCTTTAATGAAGTGGTGCAAAACGTTTGCGCTCCAAGGAGGATTTTATTTAACTAAATCTCATTACGATAGTTCAAAACAAATATTTTTTTGTTTCACTCTGTATCCCGCATGTAACATGGTAAAAATGAAATAAATCAGTTTCACGCTGTCGCCCACACAGCACGGTTAGCCGAGAGAACATAGGACATAACATATAACATATATATA
The DNA here is from genome assembly GCA_018249775.1 of Heliconius hecalesia formosus. Lineage (NCBI taxonomy): Eukaryota > Metazoa > Arthropoda > Insecta > Lepidoptera > Nymphalidae > Heliconius > Heliconius hecalesia. The sequence goes on from DWMY01000461.1 coordinate 1,813, forward strand.
ACATACAACACTCCGTTCCCCACGTGCCGCCGAATTCTAAGCATTGCGTGTTGAGTGGAGAAACTCAACGGCGCGCTTTACTTCGACACCAGAGCGAAAAAATGGAAATATAAATTTCAATAAATATTTCATTTCCTCTTGTTTTTTATGGAAAAGACAAGGCAAACGAGCGTTCGGTCACCTGATGCGTTGCCTGCCTGTAAGGTGGGTTGGGCACCGGAGCCCGGCATTACCTGATGCGAAACGCAGTGACATAAAGCACTTCACGCCGATTTTAAATGCCGGGGGTGGTAATGATCCGGTCGAGTCTGCCCATGCGTGTTGCCATTGCTGGCGACGTGATTCTACCACACGTACTTTAGTCGCCTCTTACGACCCCACCAGTACCAGGATGATCCTATTCTTGGCCAGGATCACACAGCAAATCCTCGAGTGGGAATCGAACCCTGCAAAACTCTTTGTACCCTTGCGTCACGACCGGAATAACAGGGTACTATAATAGTGCTAAAACACTGATCCCCGACTTCTGTCTAACTTTCGTGCGTGTTTGGTGACAACGGCGACCGTGCTTTGTTACCGTGCTTACCAGATTGAGCACTGTGTCTGAACACTCCGTAATTTGATTGCATCGAGTCCGTAATTCATTTATGGGTCAATAGGATGATAACACGCCTTGGGAATGAAATGCTCGCTCCAGTCGGTTTCAAAGGTATCATTGTCACAGATAATTAAATATGTATTTGTCTAAAATTGATTTTAAAAAATAGGTCCCGCTGAGTTTCTTGCGCTGGTTCTTCTCAGGTCTGACGCATTAACTTTAGTGAACTGGTGGTAAATTATTTGACGTTAAAAAAATTAATTAATGTAACTTCTTATTTTGAATATAATTATTTGAATTTGAATCTGACTTTGACTGCTTTTCTTTGCCAACTCTTACTCGTTTTTTCGAATGTACTCCCCGACGAGAGGGAATACAACCTGCAACCTCTGCTCGATCACTGTTATATATTAATATTTTATTGGAACACACAATAATGAATATAAAGACACCTCGCACTTAATTGTATTGTATAACAAATTGAGAGTACGCGAGGAATACGTGATACCTTGTAGAGGCACTACCCAGTGCTGCGCGCGCATACATACGTATACATATATGTATTTATATATTAGTAGATTATTATAGTCTCACGCTGTATCCCGCATATAGCAGGATATGCAAAGGGAATTTAGTGTCAAGACACTCCGTTCCCTGAGATCCGTAAAATTTTCTAGACATTGCGAATTTAGTGGTGGAACGGAATTCTGCGATTTGTCTTGTTTCTAGACCGCAGAAATGAAAATTTATTATTACCACGAGGGGAAATCGAACCCGCAACCCTTGAATTTACAGTCAAACGATGTGACGCTACGTCGAATTTTTCTCACAGAAATTATTTGTGTAATAAAGACAAAGAGATCACAGTTCAAGGACATTGATCATTATTCTATACAACGTCACTTCTGTCAGTGAAATAATATAGAAAATCTTATTTTGTAATCAAATTTAATAAATGTCTAACACCATTGCAGTACCAGGCTGTAGATTGACCTTCTACAATATTTACTACGCGAGAGGACGAGATTTACATGCCCTGAAAAATACGCACCCAATTTGCTTTGTTTCACTTTACTTCATACATATAAAATGCTGTATTTTCTATTGGCTTATGCATTGCACGGATTTATAACACTGTGACTTTGATAAAAGCTTATTTTGTTTAGTAGGTTTCTGTAATATCCCATATATAGACGGACAGAGAGGGAAGCAGAGGGAATCTATAGGAAGGAAGTGACCTTTACGTCTAGATCTCAAAAACTAGACGATAAGTGGAGAACAGAGAGTTATTCTCCACTTAACATAGAGATATGTCTCGAAAAGTTGATGTTAAGTGACACGAAATGGCGTGTTGAGTGGTGAAACTTAACGCCGCGCTTTGTCTTGTAGAGCGAGGGAATAAAATTATTTCATTTTATTATCGAATTTGTATTTGAATTTGAATACAGACAAATAAAAACAATATTGTTATATTGTTTTATCTTTAGCGAGTTAAATGCAACTGCAGAGCCAAGTGTAGAGACGGAGCGTGCTCGAGAGTCAAATAGAACTAAGCACATTTCTAAATTCGTATTTGCGATAATAAAGAATTGTTTCCATCTCTTCATCGGTCAATAGTCGGTCTGTAATCAGACTGTAAACACGGTAAATTGGAAATTATATGTAATTTTCTTCAGCTTCCATCTCCTTTCGTTCTTTCCAGTGAACAAAACAAGCCATGGGTTATTTCAATATTGTATACGAGTAGCACACAGGAAGACGGAACCCAGTGTTGAGACAATCCGCCCAATTATGATAAAATATGATTTGTTGAAATATCGCGGTTGCGTGACGGAGCTCATTGTCGCGTTCTTTCTAAGTACCAGAGTGGTGAGCTGAAAATAATCGAATCTAAAACCGCCGCACTTAGAGTCAGACGCTTTGTCGCTGCGCCACTCTTGCATATTTTACTATCGTTTTATATTTTTTGTTTCGCTTTTCTTTAATTTTTAGGGTTCCGTACCTTTTAAGGAAAAAAGATACCCTTACAAGATCACTTTGCTATCCGCCTGTTTGTCTGTCTGTCAAGAGCCTTTACCTCAGGAACGCTTAGAAATATCGAGTTGAAATTAGAACCATATTCTTAAATCTACGGGCCTATGATTTTCTGCAAAAACGTATTTGTACATTAATTTAAGATATACATATATGGCCGTTTATATCGCAAAAAACGCGTATGTCGATACTATACAGAAATTTTTCAGATGAGATGAGAACGCCAATTTTTGTATGGAACCCTTGATGAGCGAGCCCGACTTACTCTTGTCCGGTTTTTTAATTGCATTGTTTTTTTATCTTGTTACTTTTTGGCACTTATCCACCTGCACTACACGGTCTTAATAACTTATCTATCTTTAACAATCTGGTAAATCTATTGTATAAACAGAATATATTTATATGTGTTACACAATTATATAGTCAATGTTTGGTGCATAGTGTTAGTGTTCGCTCTGGTGTCGAGGCAAAGCGCTGCGTTGAGTTCCGTCACTCAACACGCAATGCTGATGATGACGCAGTGAAGCTGATTTTTAATTTTCTACGTTAAACGAAGATAAAATTTGCTCTTTATACTATTTCGAAATAAAAAATAGTTTTAGAGAAATACGTATTCAATTGTTGACACATCACACCATCTGTAAACGGCTGTATCGACTCATGTAACATTTATCACTTACTATCAGCATAGAAATAAGTATTAAATAGTTACAGTTAAATGTGAGAGAAGAGTTAAATGGGTGTCTCATAGAATTCGTATACGTAGAAAAAATCAGCGAATGTTGAACCAAAAATGAAAATAAAGAAACATTTAATACGTATTATATACAGAGATTTAAGAAAATTATTAAACGAACACAAAAAGTTCAAAACAATTATTTAAATAATAATTCAAAAAACAAATCCAAAATTAAATAATTAATTAAAAAATAAATTAGTTGTAAAAAACGTATAAAAATTTCGACATAGCTCGATGAGAACGTATGGCTTAATTGGTGAGAGCGCTAGGACGGTTTCCATAGAGTCGCGGGCTCAAATCCCGCTACGTTAAAAAAAGTTTTCTTAATAATAACTATAAAATTATATTATTTTCGAATGTTTTTTTTAGACACTCCACTGCCACCGAATTCTAGAGGTTCATTAGTGTTGAGTAGCTGAACTCAACGTCGCGCTTTGCTTCGACACCAGAGCGAAAAAATATGAATTATTTCATTTCCTCGAGTGGGAATCTAACCCATAACCCGTCGTGTACAGTCAAAGGCTTGTAATGTTAGTATTTTCTAAAAGAACTAACGGTGACCGCAGAGCCTTTTACTTAATAGCTTGCTCGCACATTACATAGCACTAGCAGCTTCACGAATAGTTGAAAGTGCAGCTCAACTCAAAGGAAGACACTTCTGTGCGGTTTTAGAGGACATTTTAATTAGTTACTCTGTGGTAGCGGCGCGCTTTGTCGCTGGACTACTTGGCTTGAAACAACAATGGTACAAATATTTTTTTGTTGTACTAAAACGTGTAACTGTAGAATTTTTTCCCCGTATATGGCAGGGTAAACAGAAGAAGCCAAGTGTTAAGACACTCCGTCCCTCTTTCCGCCCAATTTTCGAGGCATTGTGTGTTGAGTGACTGAACTCCAGTGTTTCACCTTCGTACTAGAGCGAGGAATAAAAATAGTTCATCACCCGAATGGATATCCACCATCTAGCTAGTGTGGTCGTACCACACTTTGTTCCGGAGCGCCACGACCGACGACCGACGGCCTGTTCTAAGGCAAATATAATGTGGTATTTTGTTTTCATGTATGTTAACTTTTACTAATTACAGTTAAACTAAACTTTCTTCTTTAATTTATATATAACTATTATGTAAATCGTTTGCTTACATTGATAACGATATTTAATGAAGAAATTATTCAGTTAATCATCGGTGTAGGCGGAGGGAACCTAGTGTTAAGACACTTCGTTTCCAATTTTCCGCCGAATTTTACGAGGCTTTGCATGTTGAGTAGCGGGACGCAAAGTCGGGCTTTTGCCTTGTTATCAGAGCGAAGAAATGAAAATATTAATAAGTAATAATTCAGAATGAATCGAGTGGGGATCGAACCGTCGCGTTACAGTCACACCCTTCTGCCCCTGCGCCACGATGACCTTAATCAGAATAGAAAATAGTTAAGAAAAGTTCTTCTTAGATATTTTTTATCATAAATATAATACTTTGTTAGTTTTTTTAAAATAATAAATTATATTATTTTTTAGTTGTAGTTTTTATAAAAGAGTATTTTTTAGATTTTTAAATATTATATTCTATCCTCGACGGCGAGTCCGACTTACATTTAAGACAAGACATTTCAAAATCATGTTGCCCTTACAAACATACATCAAATCAGGGGCTCCCAACCTTTTCTTGATCATGGACCACTTTTATATCATTCTTGGTTAGTATTATATGAGGTATAATACACAGAAATTTTGCCTCACCATCCCCAGTCATAAAATTAAAATCGTTCAAGGACCATATTTAGGCTTCTGCGGACCACTGGTGGTCCGCGGACCCCTGGTTGGGAACCAGTGATATAGATAGATACAGCCAAAGCTAATAAAAGCGCGTAATATATACTGGAATAATGAATGTTAACATTCACCCAAGTCATTGGAACAACACATTTGCTTGTAAGTATATAAGTATATGTGTAAAGTATGATATCTATAAAGCAATTAATACAGCCAATACAATACAGTCGTCGTCACGTCGCTGCAGCTCGCGGCGTGACTGGACGTGACCGGACGTGACCGCCATCGTAACATTGGATTATATACAGATGTATAGATATATTATTATTATTAGTATAAATTATAGATTATTAGTTTTAATAGAGGTGCCTTATATAATTTATAACTCTGCACATTGTAAAGCACTAAATATTTATAAAAATGTATACTTACTTTCAACTTTAAAGATAATTTTGAGGTTCTCTTTTTTTAAATGAATAAATAATAGTATTAGGGGTACCGTATACAGTGGTGTAGGCAAAGACTTCTCCTCGAATTTGATCCGGCGGAACTCAACGCCACACTTTGCCTATTGACTTATCTTAGCTTCAAGCTGTATCCGTGGCGTGGCCTGAGAGAACAGAATGGTTTGTGTATTAGGGCGGAGAAATAAAAAAATTAGGGTAATTTTCGAGTCAATTCAACGCCGTCTTTCGTGGTACCGAAGCGAGTAAGTGAAAAATAGTTCAACTTAAATGGTAAATAAACCTTTAATAAATAATAATCGTATAAATATAAAAAAATGAATATGAGAAATAAGATATCTTCAGTTGTCACGTCGTAGTGGCGAGATCGACTCGCGGTGACGTGACGCTCATAGTAAATATTTCATATACATACTAAATATATTAATATTTATTATATACATATCATGCTTATTCCTGCATTACCTACTACTTATACAATACTTTAAAATTAAGATGTGAAAATTTTAACTTCATTTTACAAAATTTTGAATATAACATATAAACTTTCATTCATATCAATTATTTTCAAACTCGTTTTTTATGTTACTGCGATTCTTGTTTCCCTGTTCTGGTAAACAGAGTGTGGCGTTGAGTCTCGACAGTTGACCGGAGTGTGGAGAACGGACTATCTTATCACTAGTTTACCTCTGCCTATCCTGTTATAAGCGGCTAAAATTGAGGAATTGAAAAGTAGCTTCTATTGTATATATATACAAATCGTGAATATCCCTTAGTAATTATAAAGTATATAGCCACAGTTAATTGTAAAATATATCCTTTACAGTAGCTTATGAACCTTTATTACTGTTCTGCAAACAGTTGAACTAACTAATTTTGCAATAAAGGAAACTTGGTTCAATCGTTTCTTTCCATTGAAGCTGCGAGAGTGAGAGGGGCGGTGCGGAAGAGGAGGAGGAGGAGGAGGAGGAGGGGCCGGTGACGGTTAAATTTATAAACATTGCAACTTGTTGTGAACTGCTTTAATAGTTTTGATAATTATAACTTAGTCGGTTCGTTTGTCCGATTCCTTTACAGTGAGCAGGCAAATACAAACTAGGGTGTGACTGTGGCTTAGCATACATCGGTTAAACAAGGAGAAGCATCAGTGTTAGGCAGAAGGAACGCGTCTCCGACATCAAGAATGTACCGACGTCGGCTGTGTGTGAGTGAATATACTGCGGCTAAACCCAGCCATTACATCAAGTTTGATAAATCCCAAATCCTTGCCAAGTAAAAACAGATATATTAATAAAATGATCCGCGAGGCTATTAAAATACAAAAACATAATAATTTTAATAGAGAACTTTCGAACACTTGAGACCCACTCATAAAAAAAACCTTGAAGTCTCAAATGCATTACACCAGAGGGCAAGATACAGTACGCTCATTTTTCAATAATCCAGGATAGCATGGGAGGCAATTAAGAAATCATTGGAGGTAGTTCGATTTATTAATGACGACAGACGGCTGCCAGCTCCGTCTTGTACCACGTGTGACTTGTAAAGTGTTCGAAATGTCGGGTTTCCAAAAATGTATAATACTAAATAAACGTGATTACAGTTCATTAGTTATGGTTTCATTTATAATTACAATTTTGACATAAAGACCGACGTGGAAGTCGGTCCCATAATCAAGACCTGACCAAATTCTCGTCGAACTACCTTTGAATCGATTTACGTGATATCGAATTATTCGTCCATGTCGTGCACATACAAATTTAAAACTTATGTGATTTTCTCATGGATACCATTTTCAGAAATAAAACAAATTACAAAGGGACAATGCGGGAAGCGCCAGTTTTCAAATAAAAAAAATGTATCATCAAAATTGGTTCCTCTAGTAGTTCTGAGGTAACAAACATAAAAAATAAATAAAAAAAAGTCGAATTGTTAACCTCCTATTTACGGAAGTCGGTTATAGGTAGCCATTTCTTGTAGTTCAATAAACTTATATTTTACTTTAATACATAATTATACTATGACTGTTCTGTTATACAATTTCTATTTTAGTTGTGTAATTGTTAGACACTGTTAGTGCACCACGACATTTAAATATTAAATCACGTCTCTAAAGACACCGAAATGCATGCTAATATGCAAAATAGAATGAAAATGATAATGAAACTTGTAGTATTGTAGTCCCGGACTGGACGCGCAATATTCCGCGCCACTGGGCCGAGAGTAAACCTCTAATCGACGGCGACACTCCACTTTGAATAATGACGTGTACCGATTTAAACTTTGCTATAATGGAATATGCATTTTATTTGGTGGAAGGAGATTTAGGTTTTATGTATTTAAATATAAAAAAATCTAAATAGATTTATGAAAACAGGGATAAGGTTGTATATTTAACTTTCATTTGGGGGAAGGAATTACTTTCATTTCCTCGCCCTGGCAACAAGACAAAGCGCGGTGTTCGGATCCTCCACATGCAATGTGTCGAAAATTTGGCAGAAATATTTTTTTCTGTCAAGGGTAGGCATACTTTATACGTGATAGGTCGTGAAACTGAACATCTTTTCTTAAGTGAAGATTAAACCTACAATCATAGTTAATGCAGCCACACGCCGCACTGCACCACCGTATCACGACGACCGTGACATTACTAGTACTAAAAGGCTAACAGATTGGACAGTTTAGTAGATGAGCGAATTAGTCGCGGCTCAGTGGAGCGGAGCACGGTCGGTGCAGTTTTGGATATAGAACAATACGTTTCTAAGTACGAAATGGAGAGGCTTGTAATAAAATAGTTTTGACTTGTTATCTACATTTGTTAAAATATTTATATTTATTTGTTCATAGCCTCATGCTATATCCTGCCATATCATATGGCATAGGTAGCTAGAAGGAATCTAGTGTTGAGACACTCCCTTTCCCACTTTCCGCCCAATTTTCGACACATAGAGTGTTGAGTGTTGAGTGGTGAACTCAACTAATGTACTTTCATATACAAAAAGAAAATAATATTAAGCATCCGTTGTGGTCATCATCCGCGTATTTGTTTTCATGGTCTCAGTGTCTTAACCCAACCTCCACCCAACCCCTACTCTCCCTAACCTGAGTACAATAGATTAGTTTTAGCGGTGTCTGTCACTTCACTCAGTAACTGAGCAATTGAAAGGGTAAGATCATTAAAATATATATGTCATTAAGTTTTTGTTAAGAGTTATATTATTTCTTGACTTGTATGTATATAAGTTACTGACATTGTCAAATGGACCAATATTTAAGTACCTCCCTACATAGTAGCTGTGAAATCGTCCCATGTAGAGACCTGTTGCGCGCACCTGATGCTCCGTGCTCTATCGCATTAAACTAACTCGTTTCTATTCATATCGACAAGTAAAGCAGTTTAAGCCTAGTTATCGACTTCACAAAATATCTATTGAAGTTTAAAATGAAATTGTGTAACCCTTTTTTTTAACGTCTCACTTTATTCCTAGTGGGGTAGCCACAGAGAACAGAGTGCTAAGTGCTAGTCTCTTTCGTATCGTCTACTGTCATCGACCCTCATATATGCTCTCCGGAGGTCCTCGTGGACTTTATGTGAGCTTCCTCCAGTATTATCGATATACGAGTATAGTCGCAAAGTTCAACCGAGGTCTCCTTACTTCAACCTGCCTCTCTTACCACTCAATCGTACAGCTATTTGGAATGTACAATCATAGTAAAAGTACAACACTGTTACTTTTAAAATATTTATTTTCAATTATTAAGTTTGCTTAGACCTATTTAGAGGAAAGGATAGAAAAGAAATGAGGAAATGAGGAATGTAAATATGAGAAGTGAGCAAATGCGAAAAAAATACTTTTACCAGTACCTAAATGTTTTACGTTAAAACCTCGCGAGCGTCCGCCGCGACCGACGACAGCTAATTTACATTAAGCCATTATTTAATTATTCAATTTTTTAATCGAGTTTCTACCGCGTCCTGTTATATAAAGTGTGTAACTTTTCTTTACACGACATACATTTTCTCTTTTAGCATAAACTTTGCTTTAATTTCCGAAGCTGTCATCCATCCAATCCATATTCATGTTATAAATTTAAAGTAACTCTTTCTGTCTGTTAGTCTGTCTGTGACGCAATCTTGTTGTTTCGATTATGATAAAATATCATAAAGAAATACTTGAGGGTCTTGGGATGGACATAGACTACTTTTTTGTCATATTTGTAATATGCTCGATATATACTAATATTTTAAAATAATTTTCTACTTGACAATTTATTGTTTGACATGTGAATTTCGACCGTTCTTAAGCAACCGTCGCTAAGCAATAAGGAATTTCGTTGTATTAAGAAAAGGTCCCAAAAAAATATTCCTGAACGCCAACATGGTGTGCGCTGACTCAATCTTATGATACACATAAAAACTATTTTCTACAAAAATATTCTCCCTAGAAAAACCTATAAAAAAGTCTGCTATACTATATGTTTATCTCTGAAGTTAAAATTATCGGGTTATTGTTAATCCATTTTCTATAATGTGGTATTCATCCTTTTGAGTAAATGGTCACAATGTGTTCCATAGAGAGAAGCTGTGGAAGGTTTTAAAGTTATATATGTCAGTTTTAAAGAGTCACTTTATTTTAAGTACCTCTTAGTTTTGTTAATTACATTGCGCAACATAGCTTCGCTTAGCTCTAGCCGCCTAGGATGCACAGCATGTGACAGGCCCTAGGCAGACTCTTACCAGAGTATAAAAATGAAAATAATACTTTCCCCAAGTGAGAGTCGAATCCACATCTATCGTGCTAACCTTGGCATTAAATTTAAGAAAGGACATATTTCACGAATTTTCTTACAATTACTCTACTCTTTCCCAATATAAATATTTACTCATTCTACTTTCTAAAAGCACACAGCTACAAAGCGCTTTTATTTTCCATATAAATTAGATATTTTCAAGAATACTTTACTTGAACCACCTCTATTTTTCCGGATTACGCAACAAACATAAAACTTAAATAAATAGTATGGCCGAAGTCGTCGTGGCACAGGGGCACAAGCGTGCTACTGTAAATGCGACGGTTGAGGTTTCGATTCCCACTTGAAAGAATGAAATTTTAAATATTTTCCCGCTCGCCTCGGTATGGTGTCAAGGTGCAGCGCGGCGTTGAGTTCCGCCACTCAACACGCAATGATTCGAGAATTCGGCGGAAAGTGGGGAACGGAAGTATCTTTATTGGAGTGGAGTGTTTTAACACAAGGTTTCAACGTTCCCTCTGTCTACCCTGCTATGTGCAGGATACAGTGTGTAGAAGTACTGTAGTACAGTATTATACGGCTCACAAGGCACCAGCACAAGTCTTAGTATTTTTCACTTACCCATGCGAACGAAGCCGCAGATAAACGCTAGTATAATCAACCAACCTAAGTGTAGGAGGTATGTATAATAAATAAAAATCAAAATGAGTCTCAATAGCACGCAATACAAATTCTCATTTCGACATCGTCGACGCGCTCGGATCAATCTTTCTTTTGTAAGACGAGTGTTCTAAGTGAGTTCTTTGAAATTGATAACGGAAGGGAGAAAATTATGAAAATTATTTGGGAAATTTCATGAGTTTTTCCCTGAGAAATATGGTTTATTTTAGAGAATATACTTAACAGAAGCCATCATGGCTCTGTAGGACTGGTAACATGAAGGTTATTATATTTTTTGTGTCCTATAAATCGCCCAATTTTCGAGACATTGCATGTTGAGAGGCAGAACTCAACGCCGCATTTTATCTTGTACTATAAAGAGGTTTTTTTTTATCGAAAAGAAAAAGGCAAACGAGCATACGGGTTACTTGATGGTAAGTGATCACCGCCGCCCACGACCCTGTGTAATACCAAAGGAGCTACAGGTGCGTTGCCAGCATTTAAGGAAATAAACGCGCTTTTCGAAGATACCCAGATGGTGTGGAGTGTAGCGGTATTTGGGTATGTGACATATTGTGTGGTAATAAAATTCAGCGGCAGGTAACAGGGAAAAAAAACCCCTGAACACTCCCCATGATAAATGTAGTAGAAGAGGCTCGGCAAGGAAACATCTCGACGAAAAGCCAATGAGTCAAGCCTTTTACAGATCATTGGGTCCCCAACGATTCGAACAGGTCCTCGTTTTATACGATCAAATGCGTTAAGCTGAAAATAATTAATTCCCACGAATGGGAACCAAACTCACAACTGTCGAGTTGTCACGTACTGCGTCACAGTGCTCATATTAAAGATATAATATGAAGATCGTAACGCAGTACGTGAAAACGGGAACGTACGAGCAAAATTTAAGCAAGTATATGTAATATAGTCTACCTTCTACAAAACTTATATTACTTATACCCTACTTAATTTGAACCCTTCAAGAACCAAATCCATTGTCGTTGGCATAACGCCATCAGTTTGTAACAAAATGAGAAATGGTCGTAAAATAATATAAGTAGTATGTACTGTTACACTAAACTACTTTCATATTTTTATTGCTCATGTCTAGACTTTGGGTAGTCCTGAAATTGCACTAAAAATATTATAACATCACACAATCGTGTGTTCGATTTCCATACAATAAAATAGTGTTTATGTCTAAGCTAACGACCCACACGTGGTCATCTGTCTGTCTTGCTTGCTGCTTTGCTGTCATCTGCTTAATCTCATTAATTTGTTATAGCTAAATTAAACAAATCTTTACATATTTAGCAACCTATGTGTTATGAGAATAATACATAGGCTGCTGTATTAGATACATTACTTTATAGGGTCATCTAAATCTGTTAAGCAGTTTTTGTAAACAAAGCTGTGAATAAAAGTCTAACAAACATCCATTCTCATACATTTTCACATTTACAATATTGGTAGGATAGGATTGTTTTCTTATCCCCGCTGTGGTAGAACAAGTGAGGTTTTAAATTCCGCCATCTTCCAGACACTATTAAAAATGGGACTAAAATGAATTAAGAAACAAGTAAAAGTAGCACTGATTCGTATCGGCCTTTAAGTTAGATTTGACAAGGATTTCCAAGGGAAGGCGTTTGAGGCCTTACACCCTCTGCAAGGGAGGTGTTACATTACGCACCCCCACAATGCTTAATTGGCTGAACTTATCTCGAGATAAAAACGAGGCGACGGAACCACGTCCGGATTGTATTGTGAATAATTTTGGGAACATTTTTAAAGGTTTTAGTAGATTTAGTGAAAATTGTGATATTTTTTTTGTTTTTGTCTAAAGTGAATGGGATATTATATTAGTAAGAAAAGGCAATCTTGCATCTTCCGCTTATAACGGCGAAATGCCGTTATATATTTTTTTAAATCTGAATTGGTTACTTACCAGATGTTTATTTTTTTATGGAAAAGGACAAGGCAAACGAGCGTTCGGGGTCACCTGATGGTAAGTGATTACCGCTGCCCACGACCCCGTACAATACCAGAGGAACTACAGGTGCGTTGCCGGCCGTTAAGGTGGAGATAGACGCGCTTTTTGAAGGTACCCATGTGTCATATCGACCTAGAAACACTGCCGCGGGTAGGCCATTCCACAGTTCCGTGGCGCGTGGAAGGAAGTTCCTACGAAACCGCACAGTAGTGGATTGCCAAGTATCCAGGTAGTGTGGATGATATTTTAGCTTATGACATATTGTGCGGTTAGAAAATTCGGGGGCAGGTTACAGGTCAAGCAGTTCTTCAGAACACTCCCCATGATAAATGCGATAGAGAACGCACAACGAGGAGACGTCTCTACGCAAAGCCAAGGTGTCAAGCCTTTCACAGATCATTGGGTCCCCAATGATTCGAAAGGCTCTACGTTGTATTCGATCAAATAGTTCAAGCTGATACTGTTACTTTTATTAACCGACTTTCAGAAAAAAAGGAGGTTCTCAATTCGCCTGAATCTTTTTTTTTATGTATGTTCAGCGATTATTTTTTTATTGGATAATTCTTTTTTAGTTTAAAAGGATACCTCACAGGTCCATGATGATCACGTCAAGATCTGTTGATGACATTCTGGAGTAATCGAGGGAACTCTTAAAATTTTATAGGCATACTACGAGGATTTGAGTATTTTTTGTACAGACTCGTGTGTTTGCTTTCGGAAATCACAATTTGATGACGTGGAACTAATGATGAAGACCATAGATGGCCTAAGAAGTTGTACTACGTTTTAAAAAACATTGTTAAAACTTTTCGCCAGAAATAAGATTCTTCAATCGTTGCATTTCTTTTTAATTAACATTAAAAACGAGGATGTACTCATTTTCAATCGACTTTCAAGAAGGTAAAGGTTCTCAATTCGCTTGAATATTTTTTTATGTATATGCCCAATTAGGATTGAAGCTACTATGTAATATTACAACCACTACGTACTCCGTCGAGAAGCATCCTTTTCAGGTCCACCCATCATTTAAAATCGTAAAATAAATATTTTTTTACAAAAAACAAACCGACTTCAAACAAAGTAAAAAGTATAAAATAAATTTAATTAACATAAGGCAAAACGTACTTTGATTTTGTTAAAAAAAACATTAAAGAAAGATTTTTTAATTTTGAAGTCGGTGTCAAGCTAATGCTACAACAACCTTACTATAATATCAAATTACTAAGCCTGTTTGTTTTACTTGGCACCGACTTCAAAATTATATACTTGAAAATAAAATACTTGAGGACAGTAGGTTGCTGAATAGTAAAGCATTTTTTTAAGTGTATGCTAGTTCATATGGTGTAGTAGTTTCTTGTAAACAGAACAGCTTATTTCAACACGAACTAATTAAAATATCAGCCCCGGCCTTCGCCCGTCGTTGAGCTCTTTACGTTAGTGACAACTTGATTGAAAACTTGAAACGCTTCGTAAATAGAAGATAGTGGATTAAATCTACCCGGCGAGTGTTCAAAGTACGAGTACGCTGCTGTTACCTGCGTGTTATCTAAACAATTCAAAATTATAAAGTAAATAGAGTACACACTTATAGTATACACTTTTTTTAACTTCACTCTGTATACTGAATATGCCAGAAGGGATCTGGGAATCTATCCTGGGAAGTATTGAGACACTTTCCGCCGAATTCTTGAGGCGTTACGTGTTACGAGTAAGTTGCGGAACTCGACGCCGCTGAAACTATTGGTACTATATACTCATATATGTATATAGCACTCGTGCGAATCGAACCCACAACTATGTATATTTGTTATATATTATATTTATTAATTTATAGAGGAAGGCTGTATAACATCCTGTTCATCGTTTCGACGTAACCCTCTGTACCTCCGCCTGTGGTCGGCCTCATCTGGCCCGTTTAGAATGTGACATGTGTCACACATAACTCATACTTAATGATAGTTTTTATAACGTTATATTAGTTTTATATTAGTTTCGTACTTTTCTAGCAGTTTTAATTTAATGCTAAGTGAGTATTTTATATAAATAATCCTCCTAGCTCCTAGCAATAAAGGAACTCCCACATTGTTATTAGTCTAATCCAACTGTATGATAAACAACAGCATTCCTTCGAATGAAATTAAAGTTAAAATCCACAAAAACTTCACAATTTTGTCAGAAACTATATGTAACTACTTATTACAAAATATAGGTTTATGTCGATTTAAATTAAATATAAATAATTATAATATAATTTATAAACAATAAAATCACCTTCACGCTGTAACCTGCACACCGCAGGATAGAACTTAGTTTTAAGATACTCCGTTCCCCACTTTCGGTTCCTCACTTTCTCCCGAATTCTGGAGGCGGGACTCAACGCTTCGTCTTGTTGCGTCGTGACCTCGACCATCGCATTTACAGTCAATGCCTACATGACAGCGCCACGACGGCCTCAATATACTTTTAACATTAAAGTAATCTCCAACAATGTTAACGCTAAAATCAACAATCTGAAGAAATTTGATTACGATCTAACAGTTCAAGGCCGTTTAGTCGTCTGTATGTAAAACTTAAAGGTCATTCGATTTAATAAAAAAATTACATAATTATTCAAAAGTATATTATTTTATTTAAACTACTGCAACTGTCAGCGAGAAGCGACTTAAACGAAATGAAGGCTGTCGAGTATGTAGTGCCTTTTGGTGACATCTCCGTACAAGTTTTAAATTTTATTTTTAAACTACATTTTAAAGAAGGAAACGTTCTTTTCTTTGTCATAAAGAGTTACGTTAAAGTTGGTAATCATTATTCGTTATAATTATTAAGCTTATTTGATATAGCGATTCTAACTCGACCACTTGGGAAAATAAATTACTTAAAAAAGCACGGCGTTGAGTTCCTTTATTCAACAGGCAATGTCTCTAAAATTGGAGAACGGAGTGTTCCAACACTAGGTTTCTTCTGACTTCCCTTCTATATGCGGAATTCAACATGGAGCTGTTTCCACATACTCGTAGATATAAATCAGGTACCAAAACATCGCGAACTTATCTATATTACATTCTATTACATACTATTACGTATAATATTTGTATGTTTTCCTCAAGTGAAGCGCGTGCGGTATCAGGACGTCAACTGTTTTACGATCGATAAAGATAATATTTTAGTTCATAACTGCCAGTGGTAGCTTAGCGACTTACCGATATTTATATTTGATGATTATTTTTTAACAGTGCATGCATGGTGGGTAGAGTTCTTGCCTTTTCCTACAATTTACAAAACAATGCATATTGAGTAGCGAAACTCTACGAGTATGCCGCGCTTTAGCTGTACGAGAGCGAGTAAATTTATTAACTAAAAAAACTTAATATTTTAAGTAATTTTAAGTTTTTTTTTATTCACGTTCGGTTCATTTTATAAATTTACATTTAATATATTGGGTTCCGTATAAATTTACGATTGTAGGTCAACGGGAAGTACAACTTATAAAAGTTGAAGAACTTCAGTTTGCGGACATACTCTCGCATTCTGTATGATATCTATAAACATACATTTATAATAAGTTTTTTTCCTGTAATATATAAAAATATTTCTATTTTTCGGATTTTTCAACCGACTACTGCAAAAGGAGGAGGGTATCAATTTGATTGTATTGTTTATTTTTTTAATTCTTGTTACCTTAGACCAGACTAGGTGAACCGATTTTGATTATTTTTTTTTATTTAAAAGCTAGTATTTCCTGTGTAGCTTTGTAATAGGATCCATTGTAATTTATTCTTTTTCTGACAATTTTGTCCATGAGAAAAATATAAATCTTAAATTTGCATTAAATATTTGCGCCACAAATGGACGAATAATTCAATATCTCGTCAAACAATTTCGATTATTCTTTTTTTAATGGAAAGGAAACACTTCAAGGGTATCTTGATCATAGTTTGTTTAGGTTCTGAGTATGGGATCCCGATGAAATAGAAGAAGTCGATATTTCTGTTAAAAAATATAATTATTCCTTTATTTATACTGTAAGTTCTCACTTTTGCCAAATTAAATAACGCGGTTACCAACGAGTAGTAGTAAAGAGACAACGAACGAAATAAGTCGACAACTTATAGTTTGCACTGATTTTACATAAAATTAACTACAGATTAGAATTTGTGACCAAAAACTGACCTGTGATGCGGGACGGTGCGTAAAGTTCTCGTTCAATTTTTTTACACAAAACAATAAACACATCATATAAGTACATTCATTTTTACATTTCTTAAGAAAAAAAAATATTGGTTGGTTGGTTGGTTGGTTTGGCATTAATGACAGTAGATTTATGAGAAATCTGAACATATTTACTATTGTCATAAAATATATTACTATTATGACTCAGCAGCGATTCGACTTCTAAAAGCACTAAATATATCGAAACAACTTCCTAAAAACATTTAATATTCCTACAACTTGAGACACTCTGTTCCCGACGCACCACCCAATTTACGTGTTGAGTTGTGAAACTCAACGCCGCGCTTTACCTGAATACCAGAGAGAGGAAATGATAATAATTAATTACGTCACGAGGTAAACCTCCACCGGCTTTTACAACAAGACACTGCGCCGCTGTGCCTAAGCGGCGGCAACATTTTCGCTTTGCGGATGACATTTATAAAAAAACTTGTTGCATAATAAATTACAATTTTATTCCTCAATATGATCTGTTTATCAATCAATATGTACTCACTCTTTGGGCGTGTCTCAGTAAATATTTGGTAGTCACGGCGCGCTCGCTGCGAGCGACTCAAACGGGCTGTACTCGTATAATAAATACTCGACTACGAGAAGAGGGACTGTGAAGCATCCTGTATACAACTGACTTTAGTAGAACAATAAGCTTTTTTTTTTATTTACATAATTTATTAATGAAGTAGTTGTCGACGCCCTCGCTCGCCACTGTGCTGCAGCGGCACTTTAAAGCTTTTAAGAATTTAGAAAAAATATTTTATTACAATTTAATGTCTTTATTTTATTTTTATTTTATTTTATTAAGTTTACCAACGGCTCATACATTATTACATTTCAAGTAAATCTAAAGGTAAACACGGCATGCAAAATAAAGTGTCTGTGAACAATCGTGAAACGGTAATTTATATAAACATAGATTAGCTAATATATGAAAACGGATCGAAATTATATAAAAATATACTATAAACTAATATAAACAATATTACCAGCAGCATCAATTATAACATAATTTACACACATTGTATTGCTTTCTTAAAAGTTGTTTTAGACATTTTAAAGATGTCAATATCCGTGGATACACTACATTTCATATTATAAAGTGAGATAAGCCTTGCAATAGGAGAGTTTGATCCCAATTTTGTTCTCCGTCGCGGTTGTGCAAACAAACGGATTGGTATCCGAGGTATTTTACGGGGTATAGTAAAAGAGAGTTTTGAGAGAAGACGCGGACAATATATGTGATAATTTACCAATTTATATAAGAAAACCAGGTCAATAGCGTCTCTCCGAGTGTTTAGATCGGATATTTTAAAGTAATCTAGTGACTCTGTATAAGAGTACCTGTCACGATTAACTCCATTAAAAGAATACGCGAGATATCTAACAAATCTCTTTTGCACCCGTTCAATGCGCAGCATATGTGTTGCAAAATGAGGACGCCAAACAACGCTCCCATACTCTAACATTGATCTTACAAGACAGTTGTATAAAATTATTTTAGTTGTAGGTTTTTTAAAAAATCTAGAAAATCTAATTATAAAGCCTAACATTATTGAAGCTTTCTTTATCAATGAATCCATATGAGGTACAAAAGTTAACTTGTTATCAATTGTGATTCCTAAGTCTTTTATGGTCTGTCTTAAAAGAAAAATAGAACCCTCATAGCGTCACTTGGTTGTCCAACTCTGAGACAGACTGACAGACTGTTTACGTCCGTCTGTCAACACCATTTGTCTCAAGTACACGTGGAGGTGGAGGTGGAGTTGAAATTAATATGGAGGTCTCCAGTCAAGACTTTGGAACACAAAAATAAAAATTCAGATTCTCAGTCAAAGATTTTGTCTGAAATTCGACGCATGAACAAAGCCCCACAGGCTTTGTTCACTTCCTGTAAACATAAAATTATTTGACACTGAATATTGAACGGCCAAATTAGGCTTAAAAGCTCTTATTAGTAAAATGACACAAAAGTCATTTTAATTTGAAATACTTATTTCTTAAAAAGCTTTACAAATATATTTGCCAGATATATTCTGCAGTGATCTATCACTTGCTCCGCGCGTAGGTAGCGTCGGGCGCCGCGCGGCCGCCGTAGGTTCAGCCTTTATTATCTTGTTTACTGTGATAAGTTGTACACTTTAGTCCTTAGCACTGAGCAATAAGGACTAGAATGCTGTGAAAAAATGGTGAAGTTTGTATTCCAATACATAGCTATATGCTAGCATATATATTTGCTTTTGATTCATAATAATAGTTGAAATAGTACTCAAAGCGTTGACCCGTAGTGTAAGCTTTAAATATATCTATATCGAAGCCCGACATTTTCTTCGCGTATACTATAGAACGTGAAATCCCAGCTTAAATCTCATCTAATACCATCACAAGAAGTGGGCGAAAATTAAAATGTCTAAATATTTCAGTTACTTTACTGAAAACGCGACAGTCGTGTGTTCGATTCCCTCTTGGGGAATGGATTGTTTGTCACTCAGTATACAACGTCTCGAAAATTAGGCGGAAAGTAGAAAATGTGTTAAGTTTTTGCGGTATATAGCGTGGAGGTAAAAACATCTGCCTTTTTATAACTGGATTATATAAATCTGCTTTACTAAATGTATGAAAGTATAATGTAGTTAAAATTTATTGCTTATTACTCTTTAGAGCTCGGTAAGTGTACTGGTACAAAATGCACCTCATTGCTTACGGCGATGGCGAACCACAATCTCTTAAGTTGACTTACGTTAAGCTCTTACGGTATACTCGTACATATATGATACGAGTTGTCGTCCGCTAGTCTGTTTGCGTAAATTTTCAGACGTAAAATGAAAAATCCCGTGTTTTCCCGTTTCCTTTAAATTACGATAAATTCTCTCCTAATTCTTTCCTGCAGTCCACGAGCAACATTCCACATACCAAATTCCAGCGTTCTACACCGTTCTGTCGGTGCAATCCATTGTTAGAACTTAGTAAGTTATTTAAAGAATAATATTTAAGAAGCTTTGTAAGTACTATCAAACAACGGTAACATAATTAATATTTTCTAATGTTATTTCAGCGGGAGAGCGTCTGACTGTTAATGGGATGGTTGTTTATTCAATTCCCACTCAGGGGAATGATTACATTTAAATTGTGTTTATTTCACCGCTCTGGTGAGATAAAGCGCGGCGTTGGGTTACGTCACTTTGCACAGGATGTAGCAGGCGTGAAGTTGCGAAAACTAGAATTGAAAAAGTATTAAACTGTTGTTAGAATTCCGCTCGCGCTAACAAAAACTCTTGGTTCAGAATTTATGGACACGCTAGTGATTTGACGCGAATTTTGATAGACACTTGAGCCAGTGAGAGTTTGTTAGTAAAAACAAGTAGTTTAGATTGTAGGTATTCGTTATAAAACGCTTATAATGTTTCTAATCTGTTTATTCAGCTTCACGCTGTATCCCCACAATGCAGGCTTGGCAGAGGAAACTTCGATGCTAAGACATTCCGTTCCCCACTTTCCGCTGAAGTCTGTAGGCATTGCCTGTGGAGTGGTGGAATTCAACGCCGCGCTTTGCCTCGACACCAGAGAATTCCATTTCTTCATTCTTCATTCATTCAAAATTGTTACTGATCGCTGTTTATACATTGAATATAAGTGAGAAAATCTATTACCGGGAGCATTTATCAATGTGATACAACTCAAAATAATGGTTTGTGTGTGCATTTGTGCACGCGAATCTCATAACGGCTTAACTTATTTAAATGCAGTTTTTACTATTGTAATTTAGCAAGCTTCCCTTAGCATTCAGTGTTTGTTATATTTCAATCGGTTCGTAAATAAAAAAGTTATATCAATTTAAAGTATTTAGTTTGACAAGTTGTTTTATGAAATTTGCTGACACTTTAGTTTTCAATGTATGTATGTTGTCTCTAAAGTTATTACAACACGAACGTAATTCAGTACGCACCAGTATTTATAATTATAGTAAAAAGAGCTGTACCTGTAGTACAGCCGGGTTCAATAGAATATAGCTCTTTTTCATCACGAGTAACTCTAAGTTATTTCAGGTAGTAGATATTTATATAAATAACAAAGAAAATATTTATCCATAAAAGGACCTAAAGTACTGCACTCGCGTAGTTATAGAGTCTTAATACCTTTGACTGACGTCACGGCTTTTAATATTGAATTAATCTATATATATATATTTTTGCCTCTTGCTCGTAGCAGGGTAGGCAGAGGAAACCTGAAAACGTAGTATTTAGACACTTCGTTTCCATTAAGACATTTCTGGTTCCCATTTTTCGTTCTAAAGGCATTTCGTGTTAAATGACGGAACTCAACACCGCGCTTTGACTCGCGTGTTTCATTTCCTTTCCTCACTACCAGAGTAAGGAAATTACAGTACTGAAAAAGTGATTTTCTCGAGTTGGTACCGAACTCACAAAGTGACCTATTTACTTGTGCATGTGTGTGCTCTCTAAAATATTGTCAAAAAATACTTGAAATTCTCGAACATCACCTACCTGTCGTGACCTAACAGTAAACTCGTACAATAACATAGAATCATATAAGAATTTAGACGTATGTTGATGATGGCGTATGGCTTAGTAGTCAGAATGCTTGCACGGTTTCCAAATGGTGCGGCTACAAATCGCAATGTTAAAAGTATTATATTTATTTTAAATTAAAAGTAAAGTGGCCGAATGGCGATCGATCCCTATACCGTCGCTTTTATAGTCAGAGACAATGACTTCCCACTTTGACGATATCATATAGCCTAAAATAATTATCAAATAAAATAATTTCCAAAATATGCTCCAAAATATTAACAAGATAATGTTATATAAAAAACTTTTATAATAATAACAATTCACCAACTGTACCTGTACCAACAAATCACCGTCGCCGGATGTGAACTTCAGCACAGGAAGTGGGCTTATTGTTGAAAATGTTTGTGCAAATTTTGAATTTAATATGAAAAGTTGTTCTTTTATACAAATAATTATATATATACTTATACTTATATATATAATTATGTTGAAACCACGCTTATGTTGAATTCACGCTTTATCCCTAGCGGAGTAGCAACAGATAACGGCCAAACCTTACAGCCTCTGCATACCTCTTCCACCTCTGCCACGGTTATCAAACTCTTTATATAAGCCCACTGGGAGGTCCTTAATCTTTTACGAGTTACCTCCAGTATTATAGCATAGATACTGTGCTCTCGAAGGTTAACCGAGGTCACCCCCTGCCTCTCCCCCTGCCTCTTCTCCTGCCTCTTCCTCGATGAATAACACTTGTATATGATTAAAACCTGTATTTTTTATCATTTTTTAACTACTTAAACTCGTAAATAGGCTCAATATAATATATTTCATAGGCAGCCTTCAAGAAGTATTTCGATATGATCTCGCGTGAGTACCGCCAGTAACCGCAGTACTGAGAATGTATAAAAACCGGTTATTACTCATAAGCCTCCTTCACGAATTGTTCATTTTATCGACGTATTAAGTAACTGGGAATAGTTGTATTTTTTTATTTTGCCGCTTAGAGAAGAAGAAGCCACAGGTATAATCTAGTTAGATTTACAAAAATAAATTAAAACCGCAATCACAAGTTACATTACGCTGAAATAAATCGACGACAATCTCATCAAAACTTTTAACATATTTCATTTCCGTAAAAAACTTTTTTCTAAAACTGGAAAATATATGAATTTTGACGTTTGCCTGACCAAATTAGTTTGACGA
>DWMY01000462.1:0-24758 GCA_018249775.1 Heliconius hecalesia formosus
TTGCCAAACGATAATTCTTAGTAATTATCTTTGGGTAGCGGAAATTTGTAAAAATCTCCCTACAGAGATGCTAACAACATAAATAAGTTGTAACAAGCGTATAAAAATTTCGACGTAGCTTGGCGAGCACGCATGGCTTAGTGCGAGTCCCGCTGCGTTCAAATTTTTATACGTTTTCTAAATAAGTATTTTTCTTTCCTAAGTGTGGAATAACACTTTAAAAATGTTTAAAAAATTAAGTTCAACGTGTCAAAAGTGTCAACTTTTATAAGCTTTAATTCCCGTTGACCTACAATCCTGAAATTGATACGGAATGCTCAATGGGCAATTGCAACGCAATATAGTAATTGACCAATGAGGTATTTAGAATTATCAGAAAATAATTATAATAACACTTCATTGCACGCTTACAATTGGACTCTACATTTGATTTACACAGTACATATAAGACAAATGTGCAATGGCGGCGTAATCGCTAAGAACGATCTCTTACAGGCAACTGGCAATAAAGGATCTATAAAAAACACCAGATAAGCGAAGATGGGCTCGCCCACCGAGGATTCCGTACAAAAATTGGAGTCCTCGAGCTTTTTCTTAAGTTTAAGCTTAGCTTAGCTTAGCGGGTTTACAAAATTTTGCCTCCCTTTTATGGCTATTATTTTTTAGGATTTAACGATAAATGTATAGTTTTCAGATTTTTTCCTGAACGAGTACTACCTGCACCTGCCCTGATATGATTTTCCTAATATAAAGTTAGTTTCTAGAACATAATTTTAAATATGTTATAGAAAATAACTTTTTCTAAAGAGTCTCGAATGAATCAAAATAATTCACATGTGGTGAATTAATTAGGGCGGGACTAAATTTTATGAGTGCATAACAGAACTTCTACAAGGATATATTCCGATGAATTTTATTACGCTGAAGGCTATTTAACCAATATTGAAAAGGGAATATGGCTCCAAAAATAAATAGCTAGCTCCTGTATCACTTGCGATGCAGTATCCTCATTTCTTACTTCAGGAACATCATGCACTAACAATATTTTTATACGAATTCGGATTTCCATGTTGTCATACTGTTTACTAAGAAGCTGTACTTGAAGCTGAAGCCCCTCAAGAGCACTCGACACAAATTATCTAAAAGTATTATTTTGTGCTGTAATGCATCTTGTCGGACTTACCTAGTTGTTTGCATTGATTAAACTTTTTTGGAATTCAGCTATGTATATTAAAGTGCTGTGTCAGCTCATCTTCTGAGTGCTTAATATACAATGGATGTAGTGCTTGAGTATATTTTAAAAAGTGCGTAATACACAGTTGCTTCAAGGTTATTTGAAGTCACTTGTTTATATATATTCCTTATAGAATGATGGAGACATATTTTTCGCCGAACTACTTGTTGAGTATCAGAACTAATACCAGATACCACAGCGAACAAATGAAGACATTAACCACTTCATCTCCTCGAGCGGAAATCGAGCCCAAAACCTGTTGCGTTTATAGTAAAACTTTGTGCCCCTGCAAGACGACTGGCTTCATTTTTTTTAATGTATTTATTAGATAGCAGAAAAAGGTTTCCCTACACAATATGTATCTGACCTGGCTTCAATTGATCTTTCTAAAAACCGTCTATTCGGTATCGCGCCATACATCGCGTACAGGAGGGCGTGTTTCGGAGAGGTTATAAGAACATTTGATGATTTGGAAATTGCTATTGATCGCGAGGTAAGTGCTTGAAATCTTACAGACAAATTGATTCTTTTTATAAAATCTTTCGTAATAATTTTATTTAAAAGTTTTCTTTATAAATTAATTTTTAAAAATTCTCTTAATAATATCTTGTATTGTCATTATAGTTCTTATGTATACAAATATACTTTATATATATCGTTTTTGTTTCACTAAAGACAACCAAGTAGTTATGATTTCACGGAGTTCAGTAGTTTTATATTGTAGGTAACGAACGTTATTTGCGTTAAAAATACTAAATCTTTTATTCGAGATCTAAGTAGTAATATTGTTATGTAATATATAACATGTCTATTTCTTACCTAATCAGTAAAACAAATCTCTAAAGAAAGCCTACAATATTATGAAATGCTCTACTATTATTTAGTTTAATTATTTAACTCAATTCATATTTTATAAACATGATCTACGAAATAAGTTCTTTAATTTCTCCAATTATTACACATTTTAAATGAAACTGTTTTAACTGGATTAATCGCGTATATTTAAGATTATACATTTTAGAAATCTTTAATTGTGGTGTAAAATTCTCGTGAAGTAGAAAATCGAGCTTCTCAAGGAGCTATACAGCTCTGTGGAGGACATCGAGCTGCTGGCGGGCGTGTGGACGGAGCGCGCGGTGCGCGGCGCGCGCGTGCCCGCCACCTTCTACTGCCTCGTGGTGGAGCAGCTGCGCCGCTCCGCCGCCAGCGACCGCCACTGGTACGAGGCCAAGGACCGCCCCAATGCCTTCACGATGCGTACGTATCCCACTGTTGATCTACTGTACTCCATTGTACCCTACTGTATACATGACTACTGTGCTTGCAGATCAGCTACTACAGATCAGGAAGGCGACGGTGGCGCGGCTGTTGTGCGACGTCGGTGATGGTGTTACGAGCATACAGCCTAGAGCGTTCCTTGTGTCAGGTCCAGGGTAAATATAAAAGATGATACTTTCTTCATGTTTCTTTATTCTTACCATATCTTTCTATTTTTTCGTGTTTATTCTATGCCATTTGAGATTAATTCTTTGAGTTTTTTTTCTTTACTTATTTAAACTTGAATTGAAATTCTTAATATTAATATCTCAGGAATAAAATATTTAATATTTTATTTTTATTTCAGTAATGAATTTTGCAGTTGTGACGGAATTGAAAGTTTTGATCTGAGTGCTTGGAAAGATCCACAGTGCGAGGTGTCACAAAACAAGCTGTATAATGTATAATATAAAAAAATTAAAAAATATAAAAATTCAAGTAAATTGCTATTAAATTAAATTATATAAGTACTTGTACTTGTCCTGTTTTATAATATTCTTCAAAAATGTAATATATATAAAAATATAATATAAATAATAATAAGGCAGTTTTTCCAGAGTTCTGGTCTTTTTTCAAGCCAGATGTTATAGAACTACTTATATTCTATTATAAAATTAAGAATTCTCGCGCCCGAGTATAATATATTTATTTATTTTAAAAATTACTTCACCTTTCAAACTATTTACGAAACGAATGTTCTTTTTCCTGTTTGAATTTTTTTTCTTCGTGAAATCAACAGAACTATTGTTAAAAATGATCAGGAACTACTTTTCTCATTTCTATGTGTGCAGAACTTGCCCCGATTTTTATTTGCAAAAAAAATATCTGCCAAGGGAAGTTAACGGATATTTTTTTTAAATAACTTTTTCCGGGTTAAAAACGCCAGAACTATTTGTAAAACCTATCAGGAACTATAGAACTCAGCTGCATACGAAGAGAACTCAATTTTATTTTTGATCTGCTGAACAATGCTCTCCTAAGTTCCCAGAGACATAACGTTTACATTTACTAAATTACCTGAAAATAGTGAATCATTACATTATTTAAGCTTCTAGGTATCTATAAAAAACCTAGCGATATGTTCCACTGTTGTAGTTTTGATAATACAACAACTTTTTTATACATTTTACAGCTATTTTTTCCAGTTGAATATTAAGAAAGAAATACCGATTATAATCAGAGCATGTCATCCATAGCTTTATATTAATCTTCATCCAAACATATAATTTCGTATCTTAGACAGTTTCAACACATTCTGAAATTTGACACAGAGATAGGGTTTGAGGCTGTCGTGGCGCAGGAGCACAAGGATGTGACCGTATCGCGCCGGTTGTTGGTTCGATTCCCATTCGAGGGTATAAATTATAATTTTTAATATTTTCATCTCTTCGCTCTAGTTAGCTTTGCTTAGAGATTTCATTACTTTTTTTATAGAAACTAGCAGCTCCTTCGAGACTTGGCAATTTTTTTACATTATATTTTTGGTGGAATAGGTATACTCGTATACATAAGTATAATTTCGTTGATTGTTCTTTTATTTTAGTACTTATATAAATTTGAAGAAATTAAAATATTATTTTTATCTGTTACTTTTTGTTCCATTTTATTCAAATGGTAAAGATTTGAAATCAGTTTTTGTTTTGTTTTTATTTTAAACATTTTACCGATTATACAGTGTTTTTGTCATCACAACTTTAAATGTATCTACTGTTTTAACTACTCTATTAACTAAGTTCTGGACCTAGTTTGTCGGCTGTCATAGATGGCATGGGTTAGCCCCAAACTATAGCGAACCTTTTTAATGGATCTGTTAGGGTGCCTGATGCTGAGATGAATTTAAAATATATTAACACTTCTGTAAACGCTAAATCGGTTACGAAAATTATACAGTCAATGACTAGAGGCAAATCACCTGGCCACGATAGTCTCAATATCGAGCACCTGCAGTAGGCGGGGCCTCGCCTTGCAGAGTTGATAGGGTTTTTTTAACTTGTGTATAGTTCATTCATACTTACCGCTAAATTTGATGAGAACGGTTGTAGTGCCGATAGTAAAAAAATAAACAGGAGATTCGGCTAACAGTTCGAATTATAGGCCTATTTCTTTAGCAACAATCACAGCTAAGATACTCGACAGTGTGCTTAGTGCTCAGTTAGATTGTTATTTGTACATTCACGAACTGCAATTTGGATTTAGAGCTCAGTTACCCACGGAAAGCACAATTCTCAGTTTCAAGCATGCTGTTGGGTAATACACTGAAAGAAACACTCTTGTATATGCCTACTTCTAGGACCTGTTGAATGCTTCCGATTTAGTCATATACAACATCTTGTGAGAAAAGCTACAGCAAGTGGGAATGCCTGCAGAACTGATTTTACTTTTTAAATATTGATATAATAATCAACAAAATTTTGTTAAGTGGGCAAACGAGTACTCAGAGCTGTATAGGTTGGATTGTGGGTTGAGACAGCCAGGGTTGAGCTCCCCCAAGCTTTTTAACCTCTATATCAATGCGCTGATAGAGGGGCTCAGCGACATGAGTGTCGGATGCCATATCGGTGGCGTTTTTTTTAATAATATTAGTTATGCGGATGACATGGTGCTGCTGGCTCCCTCTGTCAGTGCTATTAGAAAGATGCTGGCTTTTTGTGAGTCGTATGCTGAAGTGCATGGATTGGTGCAGTCTTCAAGTCTGGTAACAGACTACCGGAAAATGTACCATCAATTAAGCTTAACGGGAAAAATCTTGTTAGAGTATACCAATTCAAGTATCTGGGCCACATTGTCACAGAAGACCTAAAGGATCATGTAGGTATTGAACGAGAGCGCAGGAAAACAACTAACTGCGCCGCAAACAACATAATCAACGGCCAAAAACGGAACTCGGATTTGACACAAGCAGACCATTCAAGATATTAACGTCCACTTCATATTTTGAAAAGAAAAAAATAACATTTTTAATAATCAATTAAGAACAAAAAAGGCACGGACAACTAAGTCTGTGGCGCATAACAATTCAACTATTAAAAAAAAAAAAAAACGAGAGCGCAGGGCGTAGTCGATTAGGGCGAACATGTGGCTCGCAGATTAGCTCTTTGCTCAACACCAGTTAAGATCACGCTTTTTAAAGCTTACTGTACTTCTTTTTATACGGGCAGTCTGTGGGTTAACTATACCCAGAGATATACAGATAACTATACCCAGAGGTATCTTGAAGGCTATCGCCGACAATGGGAACTGTCCGCTGATCTGGCATATGTCCGACATTACCAAGTCACTATTAGTTATTAAGTACTAACACTAGATATTAAGCTTTATTTATTTTATTTATTCTTTATTTTATTTTACTAACATTTTTTGGATCATTGGTTGTCCGATAATTAAAAAAAAAATTTTTTTCATTTATTTATTAAAGCGTAATACAATTTAAGAAGAAAAAAAGAGATATTCCCAAAAATTTTAAAGTTATTTTTTCAAACAAAATAAATAATAAAATTATCGCTGTAAAATAAAACGCCAGTTGTAAAGGATGACGTAAATAGACACTAACCTAAACTAAAAGCGGCATCGTCGCACACGCTTCATTCAATAAATCGAGTCGAAGCGGCGAGTAACAGCAGTAACGGCGGGGAAGAGATGTTAAATCATCATTTTACCCCAAAATCCAAATACTAGTTTTCATTTAAGATTTAAACTTTAATAATTACGTTTATAGTAATAATTAATATAAGTAAAAATAACAAAATATTAATTTGGACTCTATTGACACTACTCTAATGAATAAAATTAAAAAGTTACAATTACAAGTCAAGTCAGTAATTTTATATTGTTTTTTTTTCACAAAATAACTATAAATAAACATGTATTTATTACAAACAATAATTTATTCTTCAATATCTATACCAAAATTATAAATTCGAAAGTAACTCTGTCTGTCTGTCTGTCTGTCTGAGTAGCAATCAGGCCCAAACCGCTGATTTGATTGTGCTAAAATTTTATACAGAAATATTTTGGTATTCATCCTTATGAAAATAAATATAATAATTACCTAGCATTTTATCTAGATTGAAATTATAGTTTACTGTATAACTTTCTAATAAATAATTGAGAAGATATCATTGATTCAAAATGACCTGACCTTACGATCCGCACGTTAAGACCGACCTGAACGGGCAGACAACGTTGACGGTTTTTTGTAAATCTACTGTTAATTTTTATGTGGTTATTAATTCATATTTTTCTTTGGTTCTCTTCTTGGGTAAATCCCGTGGAAATTCCGGGATAAAAAGTATATCATTCACTGAAAGTCCCATAAAAGTAACCTAAGTTGTTTTGGACATAAACTCGGAGAAATAGATATCGAATAGACAGAAATTATAAAGTATTTTTTTTAGTTTTCGTGTATTATGTAAAAAAACCACATGCACTGGCAAAAATACAATTATTTTGAAATCACAAAACAGATATTACTATTTTTTTTATAAGAAACGGTCAATGCAACGGAAATCTTGCAATTATCATTAATTTTTTGCCGCAAAATGCCATATTGTGACTTATTTATAAGACATATGGTGTCGCGTACTTTTATTAGAACGAATGAAAAAATTCTTTCTGTAGTACTTTGTACCCACGATGGCTTTCATTATTATTGTTATTTGGATATGTAAGGCTAACTAAAGAAATACACCCTAATGTTATATAGCCGATAATATATCTATCTCTTAAGAAAAACCCACAGTAAAGAAGGGATAATTGCGAGACTATTTTCATCGCTGTGCGCTTATACAGATTAAAATTGGCTTTTACAGCATATTACAGAAATGGATATTTTAGAAGATATCAAAACTTTAAAATGTGCGTGTAGAACGGTATTGGGCTGCGTAAATGTTTAAAGTTATGCCAAAATCATATACTGTAAAGAACATGTATTGTAATCCTTTAAAATCTATATAAAACTCGGCGACAGCATATATATATATGTCTTCGTATAGCATTATTTATTTTTTACTGTTTTATTATAGTATAGATTATATTTCGTGTTATTTTATATTTTAATATTTTTAAATATATTTTTTTGATAATATAGTTGGTTTTGTTTAGTTTTTTTTATGAATATTCTTCTATAGTTACGTTTACTTATTATTTTTGTTCATTTCAATAAGTTAGGTATTTTTTTTTAATATTAAGAATTTCCTTTAGTTACTTTTACTTATTTTGCTTATTCATTACAATTACTTAGATATTTTTTTCTAATTATAAGATTTTTCTCTACTTATTATTCTTCATTGGCGTCTTTTGATTATTTAGGCTTATATTTATTACTAATCCTACTGATAATAATTCAAGTGGACAAAGCCGCGTCCGGGTCCGCTAGTAATTTTATAAATAGATATATAAAATAATACAAGGTGGCGTTCAGCTACGTCGTTTAAAGGTTGACCCCGCGAAACGTAGTGCCAGTGTTACTATATCGTGCAAGAAAGATTGCTTAATAAAACATACATAAATAACATAACACAACAAAATAGTTCATAATAAATGTAGATTACACTTTTTCGCATGATTAAATATTAAAATAATTAATAAAATTATCAATACTATTTAGAAATAATTTCTAAATAATCATTTATTTCGTATTAAGTTTTCCTAGGTTTGCGTGTCTCACTCGGCTGGGCAGACCGCCCAGGTAGCATACAGCTCGTCCCTCCTGCACTCCCCTACAGTACCTGCGATACAATGTCCGGGCTTAGGCTTATTTCAATGCCACACTCATCGTAATTAGTGAAGAATGACTCCACGGCCAGAGGGTTCTACACTGAAATTGTTTCCACTCTCCCCTCTCGAGGGGTTGAGAAAAGAGAGTACGTCGTATAATTTTTATACGATTTTGTATTGAAATTATTAAACAAATGTATATAATAATCAAAATCAAAATTAAAAATTTAAAAGTATTTTCGAAAAGTATTTTAATTAATGACAGTACCATATATTATAAAATGTATTTTTAATTATCTGTGTATGTATAAAAACAAAACATAACTTCGCAGCTAAGTTTTGATGTGTTTACCTTATTGATGAATATGACATGTGATTACTGCGTATTTTTCTTAAATATGGAACTATTGTCAGTATTTGAGTGTAACATCAAAAATTTTTTTGTTTAAGACTAAAAACAATCTATGAAATTAAAATAATTATCCGACGTCTAAATTGTTGAAGAATTTTTGAAAAAATTTTATTAGGTATGGATATTAAATATTTTATTCTATATGCTGTTCCCGTAAAAAGTGCGCAGCCGCTTCCACCCTGTATATCACAACTACGTCATGAATGTGCAGTAGTATATATGTATGTTAATTTATAAACTACGTATCATTTTCAATCGGCGCTATTGCAAAAAAGATAACAAAAAAATTAAAATAAAAAAAATGTTTAATTCTTATGCATGTATATATGTATAAGGATGGTACAAATTGCTTCAATTTTTATACGAACGTCGGACTAGTGTACAGACTTCATTTCGAGTAAATTATAGAAAGTTATTGTTGTTGTAAGTAAATATTTTTAAGTTTTTCCTTTTTTAGTTCATGTTAAACAATTACGATTAAAATACTTATTTAGAAAACGTGTAAAAAAAAAGTTTATTCGTTTTCTAAATAAGTATTTTAATCTTAATTGTTTCCTAAGTGTGGATTAATTTAAGTA
This sequence comes from Heliconius hecalesia formosus, assembly GCA_018249775.1. Taxonomy (NCBI): domain Eukaryota; kingdom Metazoa; phylum Arthropoda; class Insecta; order Lepidoptera; family Nymphalidae; genus Heliconius; species Heliconius hecalesia. The sequence continues at coordinate 9,257 of DWMY01000462.1, forward strand.
TGTTTAAAATCATCAGATTTCATTTTTTTCTTATCTAACAGTAAATAGTAAACTATTATACACTATGTCACTATCATGCTGCTGTTGCAATTAACACAATGGTCGTAGATTCGAAATTAACTTGCATATAACCCTTTGCTTATAAACTAGAACGTTTTTCTCGTACAGTTTTCTGTTGATTTTTAAAACTTTATAAAAGACTCCTTGTAACACTTTATTTATAATACCATAGCTTTTTCAATGTCTTATGATATTTATTGAAGCTTACTTAGCTACTTAGCTACTTACCTTACCTTCAAATATAGCTTACCTAATAACATAATGACGTTGAGGCCGAGGCTCAGTGGTGCAAACGTAGGACGGTAAACGTGACAGTTGTGGGTTCGATACCCACCAGAGGAAATGAAATACTTCACTTCATTTTTTCAATTCCTCGTTCTGGTAACGAGATAAAACACGCGATGCTTCAAGAATTCGGCGGATAGTGGAGAACGGAAGTGTCTTAATAGAGAACGGTGTGTCTTAAAACTAAGTTTTCAGGTTCTTTCTAAAAAAAGAGAAATAACATGGCCTAGGCTAGGTAATCTCTGAGAATTGTGCCAAATAAAAATAATTATTAACAGATTGTGTTTTTTTAAAATAATTATTTATTGATTTTTAGTTTAAATAAACACATATTAAGACAATTTAAAATGAAAATGACTTTTTGGCCTATGCTATTGTTTTTGCAATGCCTCATTTTGTCGCCGGTGCCAGTTCATGGCGCTGGTGCAACGCAAGTTTACGACTCCTTCACGGGTAATATAGTGTCGCAAAAGGTATACGAGGAACATGTGAAACTAAATCGATCTTTGTAAGTAAAAATTTTACTTTACCTTTCTAAATGAATGTGTAACATTTATTTAAATTTATATTATCATGTCTTCGCTCTGGTATCGAGGGAAAGTGCGGTGTTTTCTTTTTAGTTTTATGGACTTAGTTGTTTGTTTGTTTATATTGTCATGTTTTAATAAATAATTTGAAAATGATTTTAGTTGGTGCGTTAATGAGATTAGACCATGTGCCTTCCAAAGGGAAGGCAGACGAGTGGACGGCACTTGTAATAATTTAAGACATCCCAGTCGAGGAGCACCCCACACACCCACTTACAAAATATTACCGCCGATATATGACACAGGTATTTCTTTTATTTTTATGTATTTTCAGTTTTTTTAGGTGGAGTGAATGATAAGTCACTTCGTTCTTTTTTTTAAGTTCTGTTCTTGAAAAATAGTACTTTTAGAGGCTAGTCGTGAGGCAGGGGCACAAATGTGTGACTGTTAACGCGACAGGTTGTGGGTTTGATCTACACTCGAGGAAATAAAATCAGAATTCAACGGAAGTTCCCCACGTTCTGTCGAATTCTGGAGGCGTGTTGAGTGGCAGAACTCAAGTGGCCGCGCTTTGCCTCGACTACCAGAGCGAAGAAATGGTAATATAAATTTAAGCAAATATTTCATCTCTTCGAGTGGGGATCGAACCCACGACCAGTCGATTTTACAATCACACTTTGTGAAATATTAATTTTCTATAAATTATAGATAATTAATATTTATTTATCACTAAGATAAGGTGAACAATTGAGGTACCGAAGCTGTGATTGAGTATTTGTTCGATGCCCACTCGGGAAAAAATTCAACGACGTATCATTTATCAAAATCGGTTCGCTGGTTTAACATTTATAAGGGAACAAAACAAACTCTCCTTTTGGGCCTCGCAAAAGTCGGATAAAAAGTATACAATGATTTTTTGTTGCATAAAATACAGGTTTTCTGTATCCTTAATAATTTCTTGTGCAAATAAATTTTGTTTAAAAAATGACCTCTATTTATTTAAAATACTTAGCTTATTAGCATTTTTCACCGATAAAACAAAGTGTGTTTATAAAAAATATAATATTTACAACATAATTGTTTATTTCGCCGGATTTCTTCATCGCTTTAGGTGAAGCACATTTTTTATTTACATATACAATTTGTTTAATATGTATACATTAAATTTATATATAACTACTCAACTGGTTTACTAAGGATATCAGCATAGACGGTTTACGCCTTAACCATTTTCTCATAGCTGTTCTAGCTTTGTAGGTCACAAGGAATCGTACAAGAATAGTCTACAGCTTCCCTTAATATAGCTCTACAAATAATAACTAGAAATAATAAATAAACACTCTTTGACGGCTAAACTGATGAAAAAAAATGTCAATGTACTCGTAGATCATATTATGCTTGATGGAAATAAGTTAGAAAAAGCGAATTAATATGTTTAAATGAGCCAAACAATACTCTTGAATCGACAGATCAGGCCAAAAGCGCTAGAGACAATGCTGTATTTAACTAGGTTGGACTGCATTTAGCATTATGCCGGGTATATTTAAGAGAAACATATCCATGACACTAAGTCGTCACGCATTCGACCAATACATCTTACTGATCTTGTCATATGGTGAGTTGAAATAGTCCGTAACCTTCAAGGCCAAGGCAAGTTGGCTTCAAAAAAACTGGTGGACATCAGCAGAGCGAGTACTGTCTCGCATCTTGACAAAATACTGATTGGATATAGGGCCCAGGTTCGGCATCATAAGGAGTAAATATTCTCGTCTCTGGGCTGGTGCACTCCAGTGTCGATGATCGGCTTGAAGCATTTTATCGCATACAATGTAGAGCCAGTCATTCGAATCGTTGGGGACGCAATGATATGTGAAAAGCTTGAGACTTTGGCTTTGCGTAGAGACGTCTACTCGCTGTGCGTTCTCTATCACATTTATGATGGCGTAGAGAAGGCCGAACGTATTTTGGGAAACTCTCTTGTTACCTGCCGCTGAAGTTTTAACTCAAATAACTAAATATGTGGCACTAGACTACTGTGATTACTTACCATTAGGTGACCCGTACGCGCCGTTACCAAATCTTTTTCTGTAAAAAATGGAACTGGGAATTTAGTGTTAAGGCACTTCTATCCCCTACTTTCTGATGAATTCCGGAGGCATTGCATGTTGAGTGGCGGAACTCAACGACGTACTTTTGCCTCGTTACCAGAGCAAAGTAATAAAAATATTAAGTATTTCATTTCATTGATTGGAAATCGCTTTCATAACTGTCGCGTTTACAGGTCGCATGCTTGTGCCTTGCTTATATATATAGTATTACGAATATTTGTTCTCAGATTTCCAACTAAGGAAGGGTAAAAATGGTGAAGAGCTGCCTCTAAGTAGGAAGGTCCGTACCACCTTGTTGTCAGAGGGCCGCGTGCCGGACTCATACTTTACACACCTCGTCACCTACTTCTCAGTGTTCGTGTCTGCTGATGTGCTCTCCTTTCATGATACTAGTGAGTTCATTTAAAAAATAAGCTTATTTCTATAATTATATATATTATTAAGTCAATTCTACACACCACATAGTACAACACCAGGTTTACCCATAGCATTTTCGCCGAGGAGGTTAGCACCTGAAAAGTTTAAGGTACAGCCCATGGTTTTCGTACCTGCACCTCGCATCCAAAAAGGATGGCTGTCGTCCTTGTTGAGATTATAGGCTTCTAAGCGCAAGAACTAACCGGACCAGTGCGAAATACATCGTATCCAGGATTACTCCAACAGTTTATTGGGTTGCAAGTACTTTTCAGTTATCGGTTTAGTTAAGGCTTACAACCAAATCCCCGTCGCCAAGGAGGACATACAACTCCCTTTGGCGTATATGGATTTCCTTTTATTTATTTATTTATTGACACATCAACAATACATGTAACTTATAATATTAAAAGAAAATTCATAATCGGTCTGGTTCTGTTACAAATATCAATTACAGATAAAGACACATATAGATATGCAGCATTCACAAAATAATCCTGATTAATTAATCAGCTCAATATGTTGTTATTTTTTTTCAAATCAATAAGTTTATCATGGAAGATATCGATACCATGGTCGGACACATTGTTATATAGATTTTGTAATCGATAATAGGTGAAAATTTGCCAAGATTACTTTTAGATTTAGTTAAAAATAGTTAGATTTAGTTAAAAATAGTTTTTTAAGGAAATATCTGGAAGTGAGGCGAGGTACGACTAAATTATCTTGCGATAGTAAGTCGGAACAATCTAATTTACTGTGACAAATGTTGTACAGTGTCACCGAATCAGCCACATGCCTACGATTTTCTAGGGGCTGTAGATTAAGATGGCTTAGCTGTTGTTGATAGTCCGCTTTAAATGGGCAAGATTTGTCTTTTAAAGCCTAAAGGTATCTTGTTAAAGAACGTTGCACTTTTTCTACTCTAATAATATGGGACTTAAACAAGGATTCCATATTGGGACCGCCTACTCTAAGGCACTCCTTACCAACGCGTTGAAAATAGCTATGATATCGCTTCTCTTAAACTTCAAAGTGCTGCGCTTACACAGGCCCAGCAGTACCCATGCTTTAGAGATAATTTGATTATGGTGATCAGAATAAGTGAGCTTACTGTCAATGAAAACACCGAGATCTCTTATCATCTACACTTCTAGGAGGAGCTCTTGATTATGTATGAAGTATTTAGAACTGACAACTTTCTTTTTCCGGGTAAACTTAATGTGTGAGCATTTCGATGCATTAAGGGACATTCTATTGTTAGTGCACCATTCTTAGATGGAGTAAAGGTCCTCCTGGAGTAAAAAACTTTACTTTACTTTACGTATAGTTTAAGATCATCCGCAAACAACGAACAGAAACTGTATCGCACGTTGCGTGTTACGTCGTTTATGCATAGAGAAAAAAGGATGGGTCCTAGGTGAGATCCTTAAGGTACCCCTGACGTAACAATGTACGGGTGCGAAGTACGCCCCTTGACTATTACCCGCTGAACTCTATTTGCAAGATATGAGCGTAACCAAGATAATAATGTGTCACAGATTCCATACGCACATAGCTTTAGAATTAAGATTTCATGGTCCACTTTATCGAAGGCACTGGTAAAGTCAGTAAATATAGAGTCGACCTGTTTTTAACTATCCATCTGTCTAGATAAGTAAGAAGTATAAGTAACCAAGTTAGATACTGTAGACTCTACCAGAGAGAAACCCGTATTGATCAACTGAAATTATATTTTTGGAATAGAGAAAGAGGATAGGACACACTACACTTTCAAGAACTTTGGAAAACGTATTTAACATGGATATAGGTCGGTAATTGCGTATGTTATCTTTATTTCCTTTTTTATAAATAGGAAGAACATTAGCAAACTTCCAAGCTCTAGAAAAAGTATAAGTTTCTAAAGACTTATTAAAAAATATTTTTAACGGTAAAGTTAGATATTTCTGGGTCATCTTTACAAACAATGGCGCTTTTATGAGAAACGCTGGGCAATAATTTCAAACGTTCCTCCATTAAGTGACCCGTGGACTTGATTTTTGCTATTGGAGTCATCTAGGCATCTAGATGACTTTCTAGTGTAATCTAAGTCATAGGAAGGGACATGAAGACTATTTACGCTCTTGACCCATATGAAAGACCACAGCGTAAGCGTAAATGGCTCGTACATGGCTAAATTTGTCTTCTCTCGCAAAGTTGCAAATCCATAGGATACAAAGCAAGGCCATTTTAGATTTCCTGCCCGAAAACAGCGTAGGAACTTCAACGGTTCATGGGGATAATCAATTTTTACCGTTGATTCGTACCCAAAGACGCTGACATACAATCTCCTCTCATTGCCCTACTCAATGGCTCAAAGCTTCCTATCTTCTTCCCTTTGCCATACAGGGAAATTCATTACAGGCATTCGAGCATTGCAAGAAGAGTCTCGGCGAGGCCGCACTTCTAGCACACCCTGACCGCTACACTTGAACTGGTCATTGACGCCTCTGACACGACAATAGGTGAAGTCTTTCAACAACTCCCAGCATTGTATTGCAAGCATTGCATCCTCTAGCATTTTTTTCTCGTTTCTAGATTTAAAAGTGATTGCACATTAATACGTGCATTCACTTCTAATTCTGCTTTGATTCTATACGTTTTCTCGAGTTTTTCTCGTCCAGCTCCTTTCTCCTGGCGCTGAGGAACGCATCAGGGCGGGTGCGTCGTTCGGGGGCCTTCTAGCCCGAGGGATGTGTACCTGCCCTAAAGCAAAAAAAGAAGGGTGATATGGAGGGGGTTGGAAGCACAATCAAATGTCACCTAGGCGGCGGTCAGCCAGGTGAAAGCCTCGGTTTCCTGAGGGAAGCCCAGCTTAAGCGACCAGCGACCGAGGAGGACCGAGGACCAGGGGAGGATAGAAGTTCCTTGAGAAGTACTGTGCCTGATTGTGAAAACCGCATTAAAATTCGTTGTGTGATTTAGAAGAAGAAGACTTAGAAAGGCACAGACAGAGGCCGAGGGCGACTTTATTATAGATATTGTAATTTTATTGTTTTCTTAAGCATTTCTTTCTAAATTATTGTAATTGACTTTTGTATGAACTGTGTCGTGATTTACTATTTGTGTTCAAACTATATGTTCTTTAAAGTGGTGTTGAACATACTAAGTGTAAAACGTAAGTAGACTTTTTAATCATCTACGTCAATACTACAGCCTTAAAATTGAGTGCGGAAGAAGTAGATATTTTAGCGCTAAAGTCGGCTTTAGTAGGTACATTATATTCTTATATACCTGTACATTGTGTATCTACATTAACTTTTTATTTTTTTCCGAATTTCGTAAAATACCTTTCTAACTGATGAAACCCCACTTTGTCTTGTCAGAACATGGAAAAATAAAAAATATTTTTGAATAATTTGTATTGATAATTATATTATACTCCGTATATAATATAATTATATTATACCTGCAAGGAATAAATAAAAGTTGTATATGAGCTATGACACATTCTTAGTGCCCGAAGTAACGCTGACATCAGATACAATGGATTACGAGTCTACAACTTTGCCTAAAAAAAAAAAACAATAAAAAAATGTTCAATTTGAATCAGTAATTCTTGAGATTGGTGCGTTCAATCAAAGTAACACTTCAGCTTTATAATATTAGTTTAGATTTCGTAATATAGAAATCGAGATTATAATTATCACGTACATTTTCCTCCAGGGAAATTTTTGTATGGAAATAAATAATATATTTTTTAAATTTGACTGTATTTGACTTTATATATAGTTAACTACCTGTTCTGGACTAAACACTGCTGTGAAGAAAGAGGAAAGACGGATCCTCAATGCGCTAGAATCGTAATACCGGAGGATGATCCAGTACATCGTTTCACTGGCGAACGTTGTCTGAACCTGACAACGCCTTGGACTTTTCAGTTTAAAGGATGTGCGAAAAATAATACTATGCCGGAGAGAGTAAGTTTTTAAGATTTTTTTCAGTTTCACCCTGTATCCTACACATAGCAGGTTAGGCAGCGGAATCCAACTCTTTGTCTAGGTAGGTACTAGAGCGCGGAAATGAAAATAATTAATTCCTCCCGAGTGGGAATCGGACCTACAACCTTCTCGTTTACAGTGAGACGCTGGGTTGCTGCGCCACTGCTTCAAGTTTTTTGATAAAATGATTGAGTATTTGTAAAAGTCTTTCAACTGCATCAAGATTTTTTTTATTTCATACAGTTTTCAAACTATTAATTAGAGTTATTTCGAGTCCCGCTACGTTCAAATTTACACGTTTCCTAAATAAGTATTTTTCTTTCCTACGTGTGGAATAACATTTTAAAAATATTAATTAGATCGTTATAACATTTTTAAATAGATTGTATCAGCAACACCCTTTTTCGATTTATCGCAATTATACGGAAGCGATAATAATAAATTGAAAACAAAAGTAAGACTATTCAAAGATGGTTTATTGAAGTATGAAGAGGTGGAAGGGAGGATATGGCCGCCGAGCTATGATTTGGATACGAGTAAAAATGTTTGTCAAGAAAACGTTGGTCCAAAGGAAACTAGATGCCATGATATGGGTAAATATAAAGATTATTTTATGTGTCTAGTCTCTTATAAGAGGTAAAATGTATTTTACCTCTTATTATCATATATAAGAGCTCGAGATTCTCTGCGAGATGTTTTTAAAGATGCAGGTATTATTACAGTTGCTTCACAATTTGTATATTACAATATTCTGTTTATCCGGCAAAATGTACAGTGTCACAGTAAAAATAGTGATATACATACGATAGGAACGAGAAACAAAGATAAACTTGTTACGCCAAGTTTTCGCCTCCAAAAAGTTAAAAAATCATTTATGGGTCTGAGTATACGTGTATAAAGTAACTTTAAAAAAAATACTAACAAGTAAAGCTTACTACTCTGTTCAAGAATATTTAGATGATAAACATGTATGGAATTAATGTCTATTGAATGTGATGCAGGATAGCTGCCAGATAATGTAATAATACCATTGACTTTGAAAAGAGCAACTGTTGAGTTTCTTGCCGGCTCTTCTCAGCAGAACTGCCTTCCGAACCGGTGGTAGCTTGTTTTTTTTGTTTACATGTTCATTTGACGATTCAAAAGTGCTTATACGAGTTTATTTGAATAAAGAATATTTTGAATTTGAATTTGAATTTGAAATTAGAGACTAGCGGCCCGCCCCGTTTAAAATACATGATTATTGATTTAATAAGCAGAATTGATTGACAACTATAATGACTTCTAATATGATTTTTATTACTTTAATCTGTAATATTCTAATATGATTTTTTAACGACATTATCGTAATTTCTATAAGAATTTTTGATTGTTTCAAACTAAAAAATAAGACCAATGTTGATATTTGATATTCCTAAAATATACATAAAGCTATTTATTTATTATATGTATATATTTTTGTAACATAACGTTCTTTTTACCTATGTAATGTACGTTTCATCATAAGTTTAAAACTCTGTTAAATGTGCTGATGCCAGTTAATAATTTAATGTACTGCTTCAGAAACAGCCTTAAATGTTAAATTATTGATTTGGGTAAGGATTCATAATATTCTTTGTAAAATTACTGTAATGATTGCATATTAACTCCTGTACAGTTTTTTAATTAGTTACATATCAAATTAGCTAAATGTACAATTGGCAAATATGTAGTTATTACAGAGTACACGTAGAAAGGATGTTTTTAGGCATCTTTATATAGATTTATTTCAAACGAACGAACGAACCAAAAAATCTATGTATTTGCTTGATATCTCTTTAAAGATCATATCGTTCTTTATCTCTGTGTTGAATTAATTACGATTTAAACTTAACTGTTATGATTTATGAAGGTAATCTCCATTAACAATTCAATTTTGTTTACTTTATTGTATAAAATATTGTATAGTAGTGCTTCAAAAATATATATTTTTATCAACAGTCATATAACCAAGACGTTTCGAATGTCATTCTTTAGCCAGGAATCTTACCAGCGCGATTTCTATATTATAACATTCGCAGGCAAACTAATGCATTGAGTTCATTCAAATGATGATAACTTTTTTTTTAAATGAACCGATCTTGATGAAACACACTTTAGTAGTTATGTTGAGTTAAAGCAATTGGTGAAACTTTCAAGTAAATCGGTTCAGTACTTTCAGAGAAAAATGTGGACATATGTATCGACAGACAGTCTTCTATTATTCTTTTTAAGTGTCCCTCTATCCATTTCAGTCAAAATAACTAGATGTACAGACAAAATATTTTTACTGTCTTATTATATGTAGAGATTTTTGTACTCCGCTCATAGTAGGGTAGGGTAGGCAGAGGGAATCTGGTTAAAGACACTTCGTTCTCATTAAAACACTGCCGTTCCCCCCTTTCTGCCGAATTCTTCGGAACTCAACGCCGCGGTTTTCCTCGTTAATGAAGCTGAAGTACTCTTGAATGGTGAAGCCGTGGATCCTGTCGATTCTACGGTGTTTCTCGGTATCACCATTGACTCTAAATTACAGTGAGGGCCTCATATCGATGGATTGGCGAATAGACTCAGCTCAGCAACTTTTGCGGTTAAAAAAATCAGACGATTAACTGATGTGGAAACGGCTCGCCTTGTTTATTTTAGCTACTTTCATAGTATTATGTCCTACGGCATTCTACTTTGGGGTAATGCAGCTGTAATGAAAGATTTTGTCAAAATTGGTGATGTACATAATATCAATACTAGAAATAGGAGTAAACTTATTGCACCTGTAACTCGATTACATCGGGTCCGTAATTGTTTTATGGGACAATGTGTACGCTTTTACAATAGGATCCCAGAAAACGTCAGAGAATGTTCTATATCACAATTTAAAAGAGTTGTGAAAAGACTTTTGTGTGTTAAAGGTTATTACCAAATTAATGATTTTGTAAATGATAGCACGTCTTGGGAATGAAATGCTCGCTCCAGCCTGTTTCAAAGTATCATTGTCAGAAACGTTGAAATGTGATTTTGTAAAAATAATTTAAAAAAAATAAGTCCCGCTGAGTTTAACTTCTGAGGCATTAACTTTAGTGAACTGGTGCTAAATTATTTGACGTTCAAAAAATGAAGCATGTAACATCTTATTTTGAATAAAATTATTTGACTTTGACTTTGATTTTGCAACGGCAGGGGGCGTTCAAGCGTTTAAGAATTAAGCGAGCACCTGTAATTTTCTGAAAGGTACCGTCCTATATCTACTCTCTCGATATTCGGTGAATCATTTATTTATCCATTAACATACGCCCAGTTTAAAAGTTCTATAAGTGACCATCAACACGGTTTTATAAAGGGTAGATCAACAACGACAAATTTAGTTGCTTACACTGAGACATTAATTGACTATATAGACAAAAGAAAAAGAATCGTTTTTTTTAAATTATCGCCATATGGTCTAGCGGGTTCGGTACTACGATGGCTAGAGTCATATTTAAGCGATAGATACTTCTATGTCGTTGCAAATGAATCTCGTAAATTTAAAATAACATCCGGAGTACCTCAGGGCTCACATTTAGCGCCCTTGTTGTTAAATATTTTTATTAATGACCTGCCAAAGTGCTTTGAGTATTCTACACCATTCATGTTAGCGAATGACCTTAAGCTCTTAAAAACTATCAACGACTTCAACGATATAAGACATTTACAAAATGATCTGACAAGATTGTTTAATTGGTGCAAAACAAACGGTATGGTACTTAACGCAGAAAAATGTTATTGCATTACATTCACTCGTAATCATGTTGAAACTAGTACTTAGTACTTTATCGCAGATTCACCATTAAAACGCATTAGCAGCATCAAAGATTTAGGTGTGATATTCGACGAAAAGTTGTCCTTTACTCCACACGTAGATAATATGATCACAAAAGCTTCAAAAATGCTAAGTTTTGTTCTTAGGAACAGCAAAATATTTCGAAATTATAATACTAAAAATATTTTAATTTCGAAAATAAAAAAATAGTGTTATATAACAGCTTAGTGAGAAGCATTTTAGAGTATGGTAGCGTTCATGACTATCTCAAATATTTAATGACAACAAATAAATCTTAGACGCAATTGGAGATACATTGTCTAAATAAAATAGTTCGCCAAATTTTAACGAAAGAGATAATTTTGTTCAAGTTTAGACTTAATTTTATTTATTCAATTCGATTAACAATTTGTTAATCGAAATTGAAATGGTAATTGAGTATTTTTATTTTGTAAAAATATATTTTAATGTGTAGTAGTTAGTGTAAAAATATATTTTAGCAATAGTAACTTAAATTCTATTTGGTTTATTGAAATTGCAAACAAACTCAAATAATGCAAACCGTATAATTTATTATTTTTGTATAATATTGCATGCTGTATCCACTTTAAAAGATGGTGCATTTAGTTTTATGTTTCAGTTTGTATTTTTTTTCTTTGTCACTGTTTAATGTTATCTAATACACTAGTGGATCTAATAAATAAATTAATTAAAATTACAAAAATTAGAAGCTATCGTGGTGCAGCGGCTAATCTAACAGTAAACGTGAAGATTGTAGGTTTGATTGCCACTAGGGCGAGTAAATTTTTTAATTGATAAATTTGAATCTTATTGTACGTTTATGTAAGTTTATATACTTAATTATGATTTCTGTAAAACTTTTAATGTGAAAACTTAATTGGATTGTGTATTATATTTTTAATTTCTTCACTTTGGTGTCAACCACTCGACATTTAAATTATATAAAATTCTCATAAATTTATTCTAACTTACCCAAACAAGGTGACAACAGCAACAACGGCGTATTAGGTACCAACTTGTTCACAATCTGGATGTGGCGTCACCACAACCGCGTAGCGACTCAGCTCGCGCGCCTCAACCCGTGCTGGGGGGACGACCGGCTGTTCTATACCGCGAGGGACATCAACATCGCTGTTGTTACACAGATATTCTATTATGAACTTAACGCTTTGTTGCTAGGTAAGTATTCGTTATACAGGATGTAACGCGATCGACGGATCAACGGTTGTCTATATGTAGAGGACATCAGTACCTATCCATTTTATTCCTATTTATTTATGTAAAAATGTAAAAAAAAACCGATTAAAATATATTCAATTCCCGCAATAAGATTAACAATTTTTAACTGTTTCATGATTTTACACAAATCCTTTTATAACATATTGTCTTTGAACTGCGCCTATAAAACTTTTAGAGATTATTATATTCTATTACTAGTAGTTTTTAAAAAATCTTGTGGAAAAAATCACAACTTAAACGTTGTTGAAATTTAGCTTATAAATCTTATTAATGTACTCTTCTTAAGATTATTAATAAGACTTATAAGCCGATAGTTTTGAAATATTACATTATACAAAAGGTCTACTATTGAGCTATATTGAGAAAAAAAAACACGAGCAGACTCAACAGTCGGGCTGTATTTGGAAAAAAAATTTAAGAATCCGATTTTTTACAAAAAATCATAGTGGTTCGGCAGTTTCTGCCGAACCACTGAAAATCGTCTAGAGAGATTCTCTACCCACAGACGATCATCGTTTATCAAATTTTGATCGTCTATATATCTAATTTTGAACGTATTTTGTTTTATTTAAATAAATATTGTGTTAGGAAAGGGAAAAATAACATCACAATATGGCGGACATGTCTTATATGTTTTAAACTAATAAATATTTGCAGGACTTTCACTATTATTTTGAACAATGATTTAATTTTTTACTAAATTATCTTTAAGCATCTCGAATTTAGCTTAGAAAGTAAATTGGAGGCAGACACAATTTGAAGACACTCCATATTAATAAAGCATAGATTTCTTTTGATTAAATATGTCTTATAAATTTTAAATAAAAAAAAACTTTTAGGCGAAATAAATCTGTATCAAGAAGGCGTTTTGTCCCCGTCACTTGGTTACAGGAATTTATATGATCAAAAACTGATGCCTGCAGTGTCTATGGAATATGGTATGGTGTTACGTTGGATGCATACCATACAGGAGGGAATTGCTAAGTGAGTGGAAATAACTGAATTAAATTGGATGTTGGGCACAAATTAGATTTAATTTTTAAAACTTTATTTAATCTAATTGACGATATTAGGGTTTGTTTTAAATAAATTAAGGATAGTTATATTGTTCAGTTTTTAATTATGCAAATTTCTTTGTGAAACTTAAAAATCTTTTCATATTTGATTTTTTTTACGCTGTCTGTCTATCTGATCTGATCATGTCTCCAATTCCTATCCAAGTTAGCTGAATAAACAGCTGTAGGTGAATATAAAGTTATAAACATAATATAAGTTTTTTCGTAGCTGTATTTGTACATAGCAGCGTAGGCAGACCTAACTTAGTGTTAAGACACTCCGTTCCCTACTTTTCGCTGAATTTTCAGAACATTGCTACAGGCAGGTTGGGTGATGGAACTCAATGCCACGCTTTGTGTCATTATCAGAGCGAGGAAATGAAAATATTAATTAATTTATACCCTGAATGGGAATCGAACCAAAATCGTGCGCGCTTATGCTGTGTCACGACGGCTTCATATAGATTTCAAACATACTTTAATATTTACTTATTTTACAGTATGTACGACAGCGACGGAAATTATATAAAAAGCATGAAAATAGTAAACATGACACTAAGGACAGGGTACTTAGCGGTGGACAACAACTTGGATTATATGACGCAAGGCGCTTTTAGACAGCGTATGGGGAATATTGATAGTACCATTGATCCTGATGTAAGTCGTGATTAGTATTTTTTATAAATCAAATCAGCTACACGCTGTATCCCGCACAAAGCAGGGTAGGTAGAGGGAACCTAGTGTTAAGACATTCCATTCTCCACTTTTCATTGAGTTCTGGTGGCGTTCCGTGTTGAGTGGCGGAACTCAACGCCGTGCTTTGCCTGTACACCAGAGTGTAGAAATGAAAATATAAATGTAAATAAATATTTTATTTCCTCGAGTGGGGATCGACCCCACAACCAGTCGAATTTACAGTCACACTTTGTGCCCCTGCGCAACGACTGGCCTCTAGTATTTGTTATGTTTTCTATTTCATTTTTTAATTAAAAAATAATTCAGTTTCAGCAAGACTGCACACAGCAAGGTAGGCGGAGGGAACCTAGTGTTAAGACACTTCTGTTTTACGTTCCCCACTTAACCCTGGTTCATGCGTGATACATCGTGAAGCTAAAAAAATCCCTTCCTTGTTCGTATATAAAAAATCAATTCAGCGTGGCAATGTTGGAGGGTGCGAGGAGAACTAAATGTAACTATGGTACCTCTTCCTACCCTGCTATAAGCAGGATACAGCGTGAACCTGAAGAAAAATAATAAAATTACATATTTGTATTACACAATTAGATAGCAGAAACAGGCTTCGGTCCGATTCTTCGGTTAACAGACCTGGCTTCAAGCGATCTTTCTAAAAATCGTCTGTTTGGTTTTGCGCCATATATCGCATATAGGAAGGCGTGCTTCGAAGAGGATATAAGAACGTTTGAAGATTTGGAAATTGCTATTGATCGTGAAGTGAGTATTTTATTATATTGTGAGTATATTATTTAGATCATCATTTTAAGATATAAAGGTATAAAAATATAAAGTTATTGACGATGGAAGGCATGTCTGTGGTGACTCCAGCCAGCCTTTCCTGGGCGTCTCCCTGCACCCGAAGGCAACCACTCAACACATCATGTCCCGAACGTTAGAAGGATGGAACAGAACAAAACAGGAGATATTTGTGTTAGCGGTGTAGATGCCAGTATTCTCAACTTTTTTTAATTTAAAAGATAACTTTAACGAATTTTGATGACCTTAGCTCTTTGTTCCAGATACTGTCTATTAGTAATATTTCCAATAAACAATTTGATAGTTTTCAAAACAATTTATTGTTTGTAAACTTGTTAATTACCAAAATAATTAATCTTCTACTAAAAAAGATGTGTTTATTATTTTTATATTAAATGCTTAACTTTTGTGCAATTTTATTGTGAAGTAGAAAATCGAGCTTCTCAAGGAGTTATACAGCTCTGTGGAGGACATCGAGCTCCTGGCGGGCGTGTGGACGGAGCGCGCG
>DWMY01000463.1:0-24730 GCA_018249775.1 Heliconius hecalesia formosus
CCAAGGTGTGTGAAGGTGACATTATTCTATAGCTTAGCTCTTAGTTGTACCTATATTGTAGATAGGACTTTTTACTGAGTACTCGTCAATTATATATTTTTTTAAATTGTTAGTCACGCCGTTTCTCATGTAGTAGTAGTGCCAGTACACTTCGTTCCCCACTTTTGTTCGGAATAGTTTAAATACTACATTTATAAATACTGTAAAAAATCAAATCAAATCAGTTTCACCCTGTATCCCGCACACAACAGGGTAGGCAAGACGTTAAGACTCTTCGTTCCCCACTTTCCGCCCAATTCTGAAGACATTGCGTGTTGAGTGTCGTAACTCAAAGCCACAAGCGAAGAAATGAAAATATGAATGTGAATGAAACAGAGAGTGTATTAACACTAGCTTTCCTTTATCTCAACGTTTCCGCTTATAATATTAAAACTACACTAATATTATCGCATTATTATTATATATTTCTTGTACATACGGCAACACATTGTTCAGTGTTAACAATGAAAAAAGCTTTTTTTTTAGCTTCACACTGTATTCCACACACAGCAGGGTAAGCAGAGGGGACCTAGTGTTAAGACACTTCGTTTCCCACTTTAACGTTGATAATAATAGGTAGGTTTTTAACGTTGATAATAATAATAATATACTTTATTACAAAAAAAATAACAAAAAAAAACAGAAAAATAAACGTAAACTGTGATCTCTTCCAGTCAACCTATATTCTATAATCTAAACAAACATAAAAAAATACCAAAAGAGGATTTGAAGTCACAACCTTCCCACTGAACCAGACGAAACCAAATTTATATCAAAAACACAAATAAACATAATATTATGACGGGCGTCTAACAGCTCGGTTGCACGCAGGCGCCGCGGGCGAGCAGCAGTACTCGCTGCGGTGGAACGACTTCCACTCGGCGATGGTGTCCTCCTTCCGCCGGCTGAGGGACGAGGAGGACTTCGTGGACGTCACACTGGCCTGCGCAGGCGCAACGTTTACAGCACATAAGGTAATAATAACGATATTTCTAATCATTCTTAAAGTGAACAACTAAGAATTAAAAAATACTTTTCAAGATAACGTACAGTATTGTGGTCAATGCGCTTGGACCTCTTGAAAGTCTCAAGAGGAGCGAGCTCAAATCTAACATTTCGAAAAAAAGTATCATATCAAATAATGTAATACTTTATAGCAGTTCTTTGAAAAACATTTTGTAATGGTCGTCGTCTACTATACATGCTCTATTGAAAAATGTTCGAAACGTATATGTATTATAATACGTATAAAAATTTGATAATTATCAAATCATGTATATGTGAAAAATTTGTTAAATATACTTTTAGTAATACATGCATATAAGAAGAATTTTATCTGCCACTACATGAGAGAGATTTATTTTAATAATTAATCATCTCTCTCCTCATCAATCTATTTTTTTTTATTGTGGAAGTTATTTATTATAAGCAGAATTTTATAGCAGATTTTAATGAAATGCCGCATACTTAACTATAACATGAATAATTATTGGCTAACGTTGTTATACTACTACTACCGAAATGTTCCTTTAGGTGGTGCTATCAGCATGCAGTCCATATTTCAGAAGATTATTAAAAGCGAACCCGTGCCAACACCCTATTGTAATACTTCGAGATGTGCACGATAAGGATATGGAGAGTTTGTTAAGGTACACCATAAAAAACATTATCAATATTTAGAGGTCGCAGCGTAGTGGGTTAGCGTTTGACTGTAAAGGCAACGGTTGTAGTTTCGATTATCCATCGGGGGAATCTACTTTTTTCCTCGCTATTGTAACGAGACAAAGCGCCGTGAGTCTCTCAACAGGCAATGCAAAACAGCATTACGTTTAATGAGAAGTTATCAGTAATAGTGAGTAGTGACGCAGTCTAACGAATGAAAAAGTCGAAGTATATATATATACATGCGTGTGTAGATATATATATATATGTAACTAACTCACACTAGTAAGATTATATGACTTTAACGAGATACATGACATTTTATATAATGTCATTTTGGCGGAATCACTAAAACATATACAAATATGTTTTGCTAAATATTGTCACTTAATTAACATAATACATAACAAATACCACGCCACCGTGGCGCAGTGAGCCGACCGACTGAATGTTTTCTATTTTTTTTATTTCTTAGCTTCACAATGCATCCCGGATATAGCAAAGTAAGCTGAGGGCAACTAATGTTAAAAGACTCCATCCCCCATTTTCCGCCTGATCGTCGATACATAGCGGTTTGAGTGGAGGAAGTCATACCACACTTTGTCTTCTTACTATACCGAGAAATCAAAAATAATTTATTCCCCGAATAGGGATCGAACCTATTACCGTCGTGTTCACTTTGCCGCTGAGCCACGACGGCCTCTTGATTTCATTTTTAATTTAAAATAAAAAAAATACAAAAAATATAAAGACAAACAGTTTAAGAAAAATACACGCTCAAATATGTTCCAGGTTTATGTATCAGGGTGAAGTCCACATTGGACAAGAGCAACTAAAAGAGTTCCTAAGAGCCGCTCAACTTCTACAAGTCCGAGGGTTAACTGATGTTCCTCCGCCAGCGCCTTTGCCTACACTCGATCAGAAAGCGTCTCCGGTAAGTGAACCAAAAACTTAATTAAATAAGATAAGCTTCAGGAAATGTCTTTTTCACATGTTACAAATATGTACATAAAATGTTGATATTATTGCGGTGTTGAGTTCCGCCTCTCTATACGCCTTTCAATGCCTCCGGAATTCGGCGGAAAGTTGAGAGCGGAGTATTATCACTAGGCTTGTAACAGAGTAAGCGTCTGCTTACCCTGTTAAATGCGTAATAAAGCGTGGGACTGAAAAAAAATGTGGATATATCTAAATCTCAATCATTACTTGTACAAATTTAGATTTAAATTAATAATCTCAAATCAAAAGTATTTAGATGACTAGAGTTCCGATCAACAAGAACAATTTATCTGCCATAAGAAGTTGAATTCTTAAGCTTATTATCTAAAGGGATATTCACTTTTATTTAAAATGCGTAGTCAGCATCATCGTGGACGGAGACAGGCAGCGGGGGCTCCCGCGAGGGCCGCGAACCCCAGCCGCGCGAAGGTCGCCGCGCCCGACGTCCCGACGAGGGCGCACCCTGCACTCCGCCGCCCAAGCGCGCTCGCTCCTCAGACCTCTATCAAGCACAGATGAAGACCAGGTTGCTACTATTGAATTATTTTTTGATTCAACATATTTTCCCTAATATTTTCATTATAATTGCTTTACCATCAAAGTACAATAGGCAAAAGTCCCAAAATTAAGATGATGTAAACAATAAATTATTTTCGCAAAAGGTGGCGTCATCAAAACGGTACAATAATTGTAAAAGACCATCTATAGATAGAAATTAGAATTCAAATTGGTATTGCCATATAGTGGTCATTAAATCGGCGCGTCTCTGTATTTAGCCAACTCCTATAATGGTCCACGCGAATTGCTTCGCTGATTCACTAATCGGTAATGGCGCAGAAAAATTGTCAACTTTCTATAAGGATCTGTGTTAAATACTAGAAACTCGAACATAAAAAATGTTAATCACACAAAGAATGACGTAAACTCGAATAGAACAGGTTTAAAATACCAAATACCATTTTGCCAATAGGTAAATGAACTTGACGAACTAATTCCTTTGTACTTGCTAGAAATCTCATCGAATAGTCTATTATTTGATTTTAATACAAGTGAGCAAACAAATTAATAAATGAAGTATATATAAATATATGGTTAACAATTATGAATAAATTTATTTTTTGTGAAAAGTTTATTATAACTTTTAATGACTTGTTACTTATTAGTTATTTACATAACTGGTGTAGGACGGAACAGCTACTAGCGGCGCAGGGCGCGAGTCCAGAGAGGATGGGCACAAATGGCCACGAGCTGGCTCTCTTCAGTCAGGCCCTAGAAAATGCACAAAACCCACATCTTTCTGGAGTCTCCAATAACTTGGTGAGATATAAAAGGGCAATTTAATAACTTTAAACTTAAACTATTTGTTTGATAGATTACGTGTAATAATTTTGTGATAATAATAATATTTCTTGTTAACAGTCAGGGGACGGCGAAGAATCTTCATCAGACGCGGGCGCGAGCGACACTGAGGGTGACAACCGAGCCAAACAAGAACCAGTGGATTACGACGACCCCGCTACTATGGCAAACACCAACGGAGCACTACCACACAACTTCCCCGGACTTCTCAACTTACCAGGTCACTTATTGCTCTTTTGTATTTTTGACTATACTATATTGTTATTTTTAAATAAAAGATCATATAAATTAACATTTAAATTTAATTTTACAGGATTTCCCGGCCTGCCTGGACCATCCGGAATACCAGACAATTTCGGTGAGTACCACCAC
This sequence comes from Heliconius hecalesia formosus, assembly GCA_018249775.1. Lineage (NCBI taxonomy): Eukaryota > Metazoa > Arthropoda > Insecta > Lepidoptera > Nymphalidae > Heliconius > Heliconius hecalesia. The sequence continues at coordinate 4,432 of DWMY01000463.1, forward strand.
TTATTGCACTAACATTCTGATGATGTGACTTAGTAATGACGATAATTAATATGACATCTATCGATATAAATGCAATTAGATTCGACCAGAAGAAATAATTTGTAACAAATAAAATTAACGATGTTCAGCTCATTGCTAACGAACTTTGCGTGTCATTAATTGTACATTACTGAGTCCCATACACGTAGCACATATTCAATAACACTAACAATTAAATATCTAGTAAATAACCGAACGATCTATCATTAAACTGAACAATTAGACAAATGTCCCCTAAATCGAGAATCCGATAGTAATAGCGACAATGGAAGTCATGTTGAATGTGAACGTATCGTATCGAAAGCCATACGCAGAGTTGGCAAGTACTGTGTGCGAGTGACAACTAAGGCGAACTGAAAGCGAGTCGTCTGCCCCAGGAGGCGCCTTCCCCGAGGCGGCCAGGCCCGCCTGCCCCGAGTGCGGCAAGCTCTACAGCAACAATAGCAACCTGAAGCAGCACATCCTCAACGTGCACGCCGCGCGCGACCTGTCGCACGCCTGCCCCGTGTGCGGCAAGCGCTTCAAGACGCGCCAGTACATGCAGATACACATGAACTCCATACACGGCGTGAAGCAGAGGAGCCGGCGCGACCCCGCCCCCGACCCCGACCGACACACCTACAGTAGCGCTTAAGCGACTCGCTTGTTCTAACCGCCGCCTCTGTGTTACAGGGGCGGCTCTGGCGGGCGGGGCGGCCCTGGGCTACCGGCCGCAGTGTCCGCTCTGCGGCCGCGTCTACTCCTCCACCTCCAACCTGCGCCAGCATATGCTCAATGTGCACTCGCAGACCGACCGTGACCAGTGGTTCCCTTGTCAGCACTGCGGCAAGAAGTGCAAAACGAAGCACTACCTCATCAACCACCAGCTGCAGGCCCATGGCATCCGCCAGCGACAGAACTCTTAGAGAAGGCGTGCGGCCGAGCCGCCCCCCGTGCTCGTCGCCTCCCCCGCCGCGCCCGCCACCCCCCTGCCGCATCACGCCTGGTGGTAGCGGCACTCGTGCCAATTACGATGGACCCATAGGGAACGCGTATCGGACTCTTTACCAATATACTATATTTGATATATCGTAATATTTTTAGACCGTTTATTGTGAACGTCGTTAGGGATAGTTAGCGCCGGCCGTCGGATTTGCCAACCGTACATAACGTAGAGTAATTTGGTGCTGTCGGCATTGCAGATGCCGCGGCGCGGGACGTGTTGGCAAAGCCGGCGACGGGCGATTTCGTCGAGGGGAAGGATGGAGGGAGCGAGTTGCTAAAGTATCTGGAGGGAAACGAATCGGCCAAGAAAGCGGTGTTTGGCGAACGACTCCAGTGTCCGTTGTGCTTCATGAGCTTGGACTCGCTAGCGTTGGCGCGCAGACACCTGGAGGCGCACTACCCGCGAGACAGCCCGGTTTGTCCCGTCGCCACCTGCGCGCGGTACTTCGCGCATCCCAACTCAGTACGGAACCACATGCGGATAAAACACCGCCGCCAGTGGGAGAAAATGAAAACGTTAAAATGGAGTTGCGGGTGGGCCAACTAACGCTTAGCGAAGGTTATAAATATAAAAACCGAAGACGGCAACTCGTTCGCCATTCGTCTAAACTAGCTAAAACGGCTGTGAATCGGAACTACGAGTGGGGCTTTTATATGTTACTGAGAAAACCAGAAATCAATGATCTCCACAATGCATTTTTCATATTCAGCAGTAATAAGCGTACGTAAACGATATATAAACCAGTAGGGTAAATCGACTGAAAATTATTTTTGTAGTAGTATAGACTGATATTATTTAAGTATAACTTGAGAAACTCTGCAGCGAGTCGCTCACAACGCTTTTGAGGCGAGGACGTACATAAGTTAAGAGATTTTATTGTATAAAAATCTTTCCTAATATAAAGTAGTCTAAGTCGCGATTCGGTTGCAGAGTAACTTAAGCATTAGTTTTGTAAAGCGCATTATGACTTGTGATGATTGGTGCCATTGATAGATTACGAAGTGCAACTAAACGGTACGACCATTCTTTCCTTTCTGAATGCGTCTAACTTCCACTGTTGCTATTACTTCTGTGTAGTTCTTTGTATTTGTATTGTCAATAGTTATTAGTCTTCCTTTCTAGTTACTGTCCTGATTCATATATTTATTATAATATTCGTTTTGTTTTGTATACACTCAACTTTATCGCACAATTTATTGTAATTGCTTTCTGAATATTTTTGGAAACCATTTCGTTTACTTCTATGACGATCAGGACATCTTGACTCAACTGTTCGGTATAGATATAAGCAGCAAGTAGCACAGAGGCTTCGCGATCAATTAGTTTTAAAACGATAAAATTTAGTTTTGGCTCATTAGTTTAAATAGATAAACAATTAAGGAAACTGTTCATAGTCTCTAGTCTCTAGTAGAGTCAGGTTTACGAAGTGCCTAGAAAACATACGATGCCTCTGTGCCGCAGGCTGCTCTATGATGTATATTTTCGACCATAGATAAGACAATACGAGATAGATTTTAATGAAATCGAATGCCTTTAAACGCAATAGTTATACGTTCACAACTGATAGGTATTATTTTTTATTAATTTAGAGCCCTGTAGGCAGAGAGCACAATCAAAAACATATCTAGTCATAGTAGAAGATACGAGGATTTATTGTACATGTATAATAATTGCATGTTCCATTCGCATATATTTTCTTACGAGTAAATATAAGAAAAATACACCAAACAATATAATAAATTATATATTTTTACATTATGTAAAAAATGATAATTAAGTCTAAATTATGTGGACTAAGCCTAAGTCAAGTAATTAGCTCTGACAACTCTGGTTAACGACCTGGTTTTCCAAACTTTTCCATAAATACTCTTTATTTCTTCAAATTCTTTGACTCAAATGTAAAGTTACTATATACACAATAAATAGTTTAGTGGGGCGCACAGTTGTTTGTAACATTGTACATATATGCAACAATAGGCCTTCGTATAAAGACTGCTAGCGTACACCAATGCCACAACCACCTGCGTCGCCCACCGTACGCCTCCAAAATATATGCGATAGGAAGGCAAATAGATCTTGGAAACGATTAAAAGAATATTGGTAAAAATTAGCGTGTAGTTAAAATTGTTCCTGACGCCTGAGAGGCAATGTCGTAATCTTTATATTATAAATATTTGTAAGCGTAAAGTAAAAAATATAATTAGTCATTTCAATAACCAAATGTTCAATGTGAGTAAACGATTCTAGTGGCGTTTGTATTAGTGATACGATATATACGTAATAATTTAATTTTTACCCGAAAAAAAAATGTCTGCTTATATGAAACATAAACAATAAAACTACGAAGTAGATTTCTTGCGTTTTCTCTACTAACAAACAAACTTGTTTCATCATGTCCTAAAAAAAAACAGGTAAGGCACATATAAGTAACAGTAAAAGTACTCAAGTTGTTAAATTACCTATCTTCTAATTACATAATTTCCATCGCCAGGAGGTTGTCGTCGAACCCAAGACCTACTCCGTGTCAGAGCAACCGACCCAAGGCCTTGTCCGAAGTGTGGAAAAATCTACAGATCGGCACATACGCTGAGAACTCATCTTGAAGACAAGCATACTGTGTGTCCTGGATACCGGTAAGATATTTCCTTTGTAATTAATTTTGCCGCATTTTCCACATCTTCAAAAAGCTATCTTGGTGGTGAATGGTGCTAACCATTTTTCAATTCCTATAAATTAAATTCCTATAAGTTTAACACTTTCAAAATGCTCCAACAACCCATTTGAAAATTTAAGCCACAACATTCAGTCTAATCCAATCTTTATCCAAAATGAGAGAGAAAGAGTGAGAGAGAGAGAGAGAGAGAAAGATTATTTCATACCAAATATAAATAAATAATATTTAATATATTTTGAACAGCTGCGTGCTATGTGGAACAGTGGCCAAGTCACGGAACTCGCTGCACTCGCATATGTCGCGGCAACATCGCGGCATCTCTACTAAGGATCTGCCCGTGCTGCAGATGCCAACACGTTTTGACCCGGAACTCGCTAGCCAGTGAGTATGATTTATTGCATAAAAAATATATATATAATCTTTAGATAATACGATTTTCATAATGTTGGCAAAGCTTCACGTTTTTTATCGCATAGCGGACTACCCCGCCTGCCTACGCAGAAAGAGACTACTGTTAAAACTCTCCATTCACCACTTTCTGCTCAAAGCAGGGAAATGAATTTCTCCTATTAGAGATCGAATTCACAACTATCACGTTTCGCTGTCCTAATATGTCACAAGTCAAGTAAAAGTCAAATTTTAAGAAAATAACGTAATGAGTATATTTACAGAGTGAATAAAAATGAATATGAGCATACTCTAGCACATATTTAGTATATAATACACACAAATGAAAAAGTGTTTCCTTAACAACCATACATATCCTAAAAATCCTTATAAAAATTCAGGTTATTAGCCAAAGCTGGTGTAAAAGTATCACCAGAACAGCTTCGGGCGCGGGCATCTCCCACTGGACCACGTCGCTCTGATATAAAGCTGGATGCCAAATCAGCCGCGTCTGAGAACAGCTCATTGTGTGGTGACAACGACGACGATCTCAGCCAGTCAAAATACCAAGACTCTTTGCCTGTTTCTCCGCCACGTAAGTATAATTATTATTAATTGTAAAAAGATTATATCACATGAAATAATTTATCTAAAAACTATTACATCAAGATTATATATGATATTGTTTTAAATATTTTCAGACATAAACAACTTGACAAACACCACCATAACAAAAGTGCCGGCAGTACGAGCAGTCACAGCCAAAGCTGTTGAAAATTTACCTCATGGCTTATCTGGAATGAAGCACGACGATTACCCGCCAGGTTTCGGGGGAGGTTCAGCAATATTAGACACTTACCTTCAGTATATCGGAGAAAATGTTTTTGGTGAGATATTCTTAATTGCGCGTTATTTCCTAAAATAATTAGATTAAAGTTACAATAAATCAGAAGACCCAAAATAACCAAAAGTCATTTAATTATGAATATTTTCTTTCAGGAATGAATGCAGCGAAACTTGCACAAATGAATGCTATGCACATGGATAGAAAAACTTACGAGGAGCCTTCACCTCAAATGGGATCACTGCCTCCACCCCCCACGACCCTTGCGCACCAACGCTTCTTGAAACAAATGCAAAGACAGTACACAGAGAACATGGGGAAGCCGGACATCATGCGGGACTCCGATGAACCCTTGGACCTCGGCAAGGAGAGACAGAGGAACGACAGCATCAGCGAAGCGGAAATCGACAAGCAAGACATGGACAAAGATATGAACAAGGATTATTATAACAAGGGATATAATGATGACGACCGAAGGCTACACTCGGAGCAAGAGCTGGAACACAGCGGCCATGACGACGGCGACTACTCCGAGGACGAACACAACAAGACGGCGTCCTCATGAAATGATGTAAGCCTCGCCGCGTAAGTTAGTTGCAAGTGAAACTGTTAAGAGAATGTTTTGTTGATGGTTTATGAAACGGTGCTTGAGTGTTAAGTTACGTCATTAGCTGATTCAATTTGAACGATTTGTTGTTGACCCGTGTATCGTGGTGCCATTAACCGATATTATATACTAAGTATTGTATTGAAGTATAGAGTCGCCCCGGACGGCGACGTAGCGTGACCCGCGTCCACACTAGCTGAACCGACTCGTCACTTGTGAGATTGTTTAGTAGTAAATAACTAGTGAGTAGTAACTTTATCGTATGCGAGCCCTGCGGCGGGCCACAGGGCGCTGTGGCGGCCGGGGCTCGCATAGTAACTCCATCCAACTACCTCAACATTCGGGCCAATACGGCAACGTTGTAATAAAAAATCCACACAAATTGTGAAATTCCATCCATCTACCTCACTTCAATAGATTTTATTTAATATTTTATACAATTTATAGATATAATAACTGTTGTTTTATGCATTTTTCAGATTGCATTTATATACTATATAGAGTATATGGTAGGTAAATATAAAGCGAGTCGTTGGCGGCAAAAACCCGCCCGTAGTCTTACCGTTTTATTTTTATAGAGAGCGCACTCACTAGAGATGAATTAGACTGTCACTACCGTAGAGTAATGTTACCTTATATTGAAAGAATATGCACCTATATTTAGGAGAAACAAGATATCTTTGTATACGAACAAACATACCAGAGCTTAAACTTATATTTATCGATGTGCGTACAAAGAATCGCGGATATTTTAATACGTTAAAGTTAACATCTCCGCCTTGAGACTGATTTTTCAGGGGTTTAAGCGATTCAAGTTCAAATTGGTCAAAGCGACGCGTTGTAACTTGTATATAAACATGTGGTGATATGTAAAGTACATAATAAACAAACAAAAGCAATAAATAAAGTATACCTTGTTGTTGCCTTCGTACGTGTATGTATATACCTATACTGGGTTGCGGCCGACCGCCATCTGCTCGGCTGGACGCTGGAATAATGATTACTGTGATTACAATCTCATTATTAGCCTTCGATAATTATACATATTTTTTAGAGTACAATGTTATAGTTATTTAGTATATCGTAAGTTAAGAGTAAGCAAGTCACAAATATTTACTTCCCGAATGTTAGAAATCACTTTATTTAACGATAAGTATAGAGCAATAGCATTTTACCTTTTTTATGTGAAATAAAAGTGTTTAGGACTCTGTACTTGTGGTGTTGAAATCATTGGTTAAATATTACATCATATTTAAAAAAAAAGCATTTAATTTTAATAAAGGAGTTGTTATAGCAATTATACTTATCAGAAGAACACTAGAAGTACATTGTCCCACTTTAGATTATTTACCTTATACCTATATATTATGAAAATTTTTGATTTGTCGTGTTGCAACACTGCATTCGATGTTTGAAACTTGACAGGTGTCAGTGAGCGGTTACGACAAAACTATTGTAATAACGTAAAACAAATACATCTACATACTTAATATAGTTTAAGATTACGGGTTGATTGATTATTTTTAGCGGTTTAGTGAGATTTGACGGGTTGCGTCGTTTGGTTTGCGTAAACAGTAATGTTGTTGACAGTTACGGTGTTGCCATAGTAAGTAATTATTTTTGACTGTACATAATATGTTTTGATTGTTTAGAAGTGTGCTTATTTTTCTCATTGAGTTATAGAAGAATGACTTTATTTAAGATATATGCAGATTCATAGTTGAAGCACTGTACACTCTACAATAGTCAGTTACCAGATTGTGATTAAGAAATGTTATATATATATTTTTTCAAACACTTTGCATACCACAATTTAAATACATACATATATGAGACGGCGATGGAGTTGTATGAGGAATTCATGAAATAAATGAGGCTATTTTCTGAGCGGAATGTAAACTTAATTTAAAATTTCTGGACTAAAACTTGTTATACGATGAAAAATATTTCCACGCAACTCCCGGCGCCGCCTCCACGTTGTTGATACTTATATTATATACCAGTGAAGATTATGATAATTAGGACTTTAAGTCGATCATTATGCTATATTTGTGTAAAAAGTATTTTTAGTTACCTTTTTGAACTTTGAAAGTTCGTTAATAGTAATTCTTCTTTATGTTAGTCACCCGACTATACCTCATTAAACTTGTAAGATTCTTCTTTTGTACCAGGAAAGCAATTATTGTGCATCTTTTGTCGTGTTAGCAATAAATTAAATGGAAAACATTAAATAATATTATGACAAAAGATTCAGAATAAATATGCTCACTATATTGTTTTGTAGACAAAACCTGATAGTTTCTGTGAAATCTATTTAATAATATTTAGCGAAAAACGTGAGTGAATGTACGGACATAATTAAATAAATATATTTTATAATAGAAAGCACAAAATTTGTTGAAATTGCGTTCTTAGTAGTTATTAGAAGAAACATAAAAAACAGGTTGTTATTTTCCTATAGACTTCCAACATTGTTGTAAATTAAGCACTTTAGTTTCGGTACTCAATAAATATTTTCAGTGTCGTTTATTAAAGAAAAAAATATTTAAATTATAAGGTGTAACTTTTATTTATCTACAATTATATTGTGGCGTTGTTATGTGTTGCCATAATCAAAATAAAATATTTAAAAAAAATCTCAGATGTTATAATACTCTTAAAATTTAAGTTTTCTTTTATTTAAATCAATGCCACGCCTCTGCCATTGTACTTTAGTATACTAGATGTATGCTGCTTCACTATCATAATAAACAAGATAATAAAAATAATTGTTTTGAAATTTTAAGATATTTTATTTTTAACAGAAAAAATACTTTAAATAAATTACTCACAGCAAAGACCTACACTACACTTAGAGATACAATTTATATATAACATTTATATATGAATTGCTCCAGTTTTTATTTATTTAAAAAGGGTGACAATTACATCAAAATCTATGAAAAAAATGCAGATATGAAAAAGGTGACTTTCTAATTGAACAACTTACAAATATTCAAATTTGAAAGTCTTGAACCGGATCATACGCATATATTTAGTATCTTACATTTTTTGGAAACTCAAAGTTAGCAGTAGTCCGTGGCCCATGGTCACACGGAATTCCACTTCAGTTGAAACTCGAACAACAACAACACAAATGTTTCATCGTCGGTTTTCCAATGTCAGTTTTCAAAATTGTATAAAACTAGATATATATGCGAGTAATGCAGTTTAAGAATTTAAATAAAAATGTAACAAATATATTTTATCTAATTAATACACACAATTAAATCTATATATGAAATGTGTAACTTTTTTTGACAAGCACTTGTTCTTACTTAGAAATCTAAATCTACTCCTATGTATACAATACATACATATACGAGTATATATAGCTGGGCAAAAAAAATATAGATGCCTAATATGTTGACGAGAGACTTAACAGAAAATTCGTAGTGCATTAAAAAAAAGTAATATAAAAACTTAACCTTATGGGTAAATTTTTAGTATCGAATAACAAAGCACAATAATGAAGTTGCTTTAAATATATTTAGGTTACTTTACACAAATAAATGTAGTTACAAGGGGCCGATCAAGAATAACGTAACAGTAACTTAAGGGGGGCCAGAGGTCGTCGACAGTAAGGTACGTAACGCAATTTTTGACCCTCTATGCTGATACTCCTACCCTCTCCTGCCCCCAAATGTGACGGATGCAACATGAAATTGAAAAAAGACAAGTACAATAACCAAAAACTATTATTTAATTTTATTCATTTTTTTTGTGAAAAAAAGAAGATAACGCCTAGTTCATAGACTCCCTACCCCCTGTAACATATGGTAGGACTAGTTACCCCTGTAACATATGGTAACGTTTTACAATACCTTTATTTATACTTTTCCCGAAAAATTACATTATATAATAATTGAACACACCCCAGGCTAATAGTCACAATACGGTCGACGAGTCGTTTTGTGGCCGCACTGAAGTTACCTGTATATGGTGCCAACTTGAATTTAGATATTTTTTCCTAATTTGATTATTTTCTTCCAGAGTACTCAATACGTAAAAGATTAGAAAGCCTAACTTCAGAGCGGCCACGACTCATCAACCGTACTATACAAAAATCATTCTTAAGACATACTGATACTAAAATCATTTTTATTAAATTTTACAGAATTTTTATTTCACATATTTTTTTATTTCAATTTTAATATCCCGATTTTTTTTTATTTTCTACAAACAGCATAGCCTGGGAGCTGGACTGGGAGCCTTAATAAAAAAAGAAAAATTAAACAAAGAAATATTTTAGTTTATTAATAATAAGGCTTAATAAGCATAATTTTTACTTTTTTAATAAATTTAAATAATTATTAATAAATATTTTTGGAATATAAAGCCTAGAAGACTTGTTTAAGAGATCTAAATTTTGTAGTGATACATCTATTGTGTAATAATATAATGGTTTGTGTTGAAGCATCACTCCTTTACTCCTCTCGCTCATTTCTCCTCCTTTTCAGGAAATAATGAACACCCAATACAGCGTTCATTCTGTAAAAAATAAAAACATTGTATAAAAAAAATCGGGCTGAGAATGAGGAGTCAATCAAAATGAGAATGAATTACTTTCATTTTGCTCACTCTGGTTCCGTCATCACGCAATGTCTCAGAATTGGACGGAGACTGGGCAACAGAGAGTGAGACAACCTTTGAACAAATATTTAAAAATAATAATAGAAGAAAACAGCTTCAAGCTATTTCTCGATTTTTTGCCCATTTTTCGAAATATTTAATATCGTGTGGCGGAAGTCAACGCCGCACTGTCTTGTTACCGGAGCGAGGAAATAATTAATCCCTCCTAGTGGGAATCGAACCCACGACCGTCACATTTACATTAAAATGCTGTGCCGCCATACAAGTTATACAAGAAATAAATACATATTATTCCAAAAACAAAAAAGGGAATAAATATTTCACTTTTCTCTACCCCACCAAAATCTTAAAAAACAACTATTAAAATAATAATACCAACATTAACTTACAAGAAAGCTAAATGCTATTTCTTGCTACTAGCCAGAGCAATGCCAAGGCCAACGAGGCCGCCGATGGCGAGCACAGCGCCGCCCGCATACGCCATGCCGAGAAGACCGTCTTTCTCCATACGCTTGTTTATTTGACGCTAAGAACAAACAAAAAAAATATTTATAAAAATATACAATTAAGAATTATATTGTCATCAGATTCGGACATGTGTGCAAATTAATTTGATTAATCTCCTATCATTATTATATCCTATCATATCCTCTATGGCCAGTGGTAACACATGGGTACAAGGATGCGACTGTAAACGCGCCATGTTGTTGATTTGATACTAACTCAAAAATTGAAATATTTATTATTTTAATTCATCCATTGCTCAGGTAACAAGGTTTTAGAGTTCTGCCACCCAACACGCAATGCTTTCAAATGCAGCAGAAAATGGGAAACAGGAGTGTCTTAATGGGAATGGAGTAGAGTACACAGGTATACAGATTCAAAATAACATAACATATTCAAACATTTCTAATATACTATCTGGATAAATCCTAAATCAGATATAGGCATAAGTATAAACAACAAAAATAATTTACAAAATATATAAAAATTCGGCATTTAACTACATCTTTTGTTTGTCCTTGCACTTGGAATGGAAATTTTAAAATATTCAACAATAAAAAACAGTTATTTAAATGCATTAATCATTTTAAAGAAACATGACATTATAAATATAACATTTTCTTTTCTACACTTTCACTCACTTTCATTTTTATATTCTTAACTGCAAGAAAACAAATTATACAAACTTATGTATGTTATTTTAGAAAGGGCCCATTATGTTTATAATGAGATTCATTTGTATATGAATAGTTTTAATTTTAATTGACTTAATTTTTTCAGGATTAATCAAAGTCCCATAGAAAGTAGGTACCAATCGTTAAAGAACTTTGTTCTCCATTTTTCACCCAATTCCAGGTCTTGAGTGAAGGAACTCAATACAGAGTAAATTTTACAAGAAAAAAAATATGCATTGCTTAGTTTGAAGTTTCGAAATCACAACTGTTGCACTCAGTAATTTTGTCAGCATAGAATAAATCAGCTAAATCTGTTTTTTTGTTATATACTATATATTGTGTGATGTGCTCTACTGGCACTTTAATAAATGTATAAATAAATACAAAATCAAACTTTCTATTTTATAAAACACCATCCTAAACTCAAAACTCACTCTAAAGATGACTGAATAAAATATAAAATAGTATTTTGTTTAACTGTAATTAAAAGATATATTAAAAATAACTATACATTAATTATTAATAAACCTACCTCTAAAGCCAGCACTTGTTGGTTCGCAGGTTCAATTTCTAGGAATGATTTTACATAATGCAAAGCTTTGTTGTACTCTCTAATTCTAGCATTTCCAATAGCAAGATAGAATAGATAGTCTCTTTTGCCTTCTGCATGGGAATTAAACAGTTCTTTGAGGAGGAGAATACCCTGAAATTAATAAAATTAAGATATCACATAATGTCAATGATATCAATATAGAAAAATTAAGCAATTTTTTTCTGCATATCTTAGCACAGACTATTTAGTGTTAAGGCACTCCTTTAACCACTACTGCGAAATTATTAGACTATATGCTGTGGTACTGAATGCTGTGGTGTATCTGTTGTTTCTCTTAAAATCTAAATTGTATTTTTTCCATTATGTGTTTTATGGCATTGATAAGATACAATTGCAAAAACCTATGATTAGTAGTGTACTAACATAAGTAGTACTCTAACTATAAGTTTAGTGTGTACTAGGGACCCGCTCATGACTATGTCCACTGAAAAAGAAATATTTTTGTTTAGCAACAAATTGAAATAAATAATGCGTTTAAATTGGTTAAGTCATTTCTGAGATTACCATAAACACAGCACGCACAGAAAAAAAACTTTATAAATGCTTTTTTAGGATCTATTACATTTAGAGATGACTCAATTTCTCCTATATTTTCCGTGTCCCCTCAGACAGAGATTAGTTATAATTTTAAAATATGTATAAATGTAGGTATGTATATTAAAGTTTAAAAGAAGTAAAAATTAAAACAGACCTTTCTTATATCGGTTGCGTATTTGCTTCGTACTAGGCACCATGCATATTCAAATTGCGCTTTAGGCGTCACATTTCCTTGATGTAGTTGTTCATGGAAAACTTTCTCGAATTTCTGAAAGAAGAACGCAATAATGATATCAACAAAATAATGCATTACAATGAGTCACGACTAAATGACCTCACGTAACTCACTTCCAAATCCTCTGAGGATACTATTTCATCTAATACATCATCCATTGTTACACAAAAATTAAATATTCGTCTTCAATTTTAATAGCGGAAAATAAATTTTCATTATTCGACCTTTCTAACAATTTAAATGAAACTCAAAAATTATTGTGCAAAATTGACGTAAATCTACTAAAGATGTACACATTTGTAATTAGAGTTTGACATTTGTAATTTGACAATATCGATAATTGTAACGAAACTTTATACTATCTGTTAACGCAAAATCCATGCATTGCCATAAAAGTAAAATATACGATATAATCTATAATATATAAAATAGATATATCCTATATCACGAATTAGGTGCTGTACCCTAATATGTTTAAAAATAAAATTAAATACTATTTAGTTTATTATTTAGCCAAACTAAATTTTTTTTCCCAACAAATCTTTAGAAATACAACATTTTCTATTTTGCTTAAAAGTAACTGTTGTAAATAAACGTGAATTTGTTTATTTAATTAAGGTTTTTTTTAGATTATTTTTATCACTGGAGTCAACACAACACAATAAGCTGCTCTCTGTCAAATTGACATTTAGAGATTTAACTTTTGACATAATTTTAAATATCATTGTCCTGAAGGTAGATCTTCATTAGATTGCTTTGTCCGGCTTTGTGTAATATAGTTGTTATTACATAAATTGCGGCAAAGTAGCTTTCTTTAGAAATTGTTTATTTTTTATAACACCCTTTAAACATGCAAAGTGTTATAAACACCGTAAAAGGGACCGCCCTCGGGGTTGCGGGATACTTAACTCCTGTACTCAAGGTATAAAGTTTAGTAGTTAGTTTAGGTGTTTAGATTAGCATAAAGATTAATTATATAATATTAATTATGAGGTCGAGAGCAACAATAGTGTATAATCAACCTATCTATTTAACTTAACAGTTTTGTTGACATAATTATTATGATTTATTAGTTTGTTCCTTTGTTCAGCTGAAGTTTAATTAATTAGCTAATAATTTATATGTTTTCTTAGTATTATATAAATTTTATCCGTTTCTTCATTTTTATCATTTTTTTATTTAGGAATCAAAGTTTCATGAAACTGGAGTGTTAACTCCAGAAGAGTTTGTAGCTGCTGGTGACCACTTAGTACACCATTGTCCGACTTGGCAATGGGCTAAAGGAGAAGAATCCAAAATAAGACCTTATCTACCACCAGATAAACAATTTCTTATCACTAGAAATGTGCCATGTTATAGACGTTGCAAACAAGTAAGTTTTGTTTTAAAGTATACTTAATATAAAAAAAATTAGAATAAATAAATTAAAAACTATTATAATATCATATTTTTCATATCAATGATTTATTCATTATTATTATATTTAAATGTTTCAACATAGCACATATTTCAAACATACTTATAGGCTCTAGAATTCTAGAAACAGGTATAACATATAAGTACAGTACATGCATACACCAATTATTGTAATGTGAGAAAATAAAGCTGTAAGAGAAACCATAGTTAAGAATAAATAAAGACAGACTAATAGAAAAAAACACTATTTCATAATTTTATTTGCAAACTATCATAAAATTATATATAAGTGTTTGACATTTACTTGTAGATTGAATACTGTGAAGATAATGAAAAAGTGATTGAGGATGAACAAGATGAGGATGGAGGTTGGGTGGACACACACCACTATGAGTCTCCAGGCTCACCTAATATTGAGGAAAAGGTATTTAATATACATAGTAAAATCTCTCTAATCTGATGCTTCTATACTTTGAAACATCTAATATTCTAGCATCCTCAAAGTCCAATACTTAGAAGCATATGACACAACGTTTTTAAACTGTATAAGCAGAATGATTATAATCATTTAAATTATTTTAATTTTCTGGCTCTGATTGACTATGTTTTGGGCTGAGACAGCCACTCATTATACAATTTCTCAAAATTTTTATCAAAAATGGAGTCTTAAGTGCTCATTTTGTTGTGGGGTACAGGCGGTTTAAATACAAGTTGGATGTGGAAAAGTGTATTGCTGCCGGTAACAGGGTTAACGGTGCCTTCGCTGCATTAAACAAAACATCCACAGCCTACACAATGCAGTGCTATTAGTGATTATGCAATATGGCAGTGAAATGTGGGTATTACAGAAGAAGAATAAAAGAAAGGTGAATACTGTGGAGGAGCAATCTCTTTATAGGATATGGAGAGTCAGCTTACCTGTTCAAATTTGCAATGAAGAGATAAACATGAATGGCAAGTACTAGCGAGGAGGTCACAGAGAGAATGAGTGATGAGAGATGTGACAGTAGCAAGAAAGATTATGAAGGAACAGTGTTACTGCTCACTTTTCCTTGTAGGGGGAGACCTTGACCTAAAGGACTCATGTAAAAAGCATGAGAATCCTCTGGAGGGTGTGTATGAAGAATTTTATGACAGTGAAAGAAGCGAAAGAGGTATACAGAGACCATAGCGTTTGGCACTGCATCCTCACTGGCTACATCAGATACAGCATTAAGCTAAGTAAAATGACAGATTGAAGATCGTACCAGACTTGCTTTACACTACCCAATAATTTCATTGGTTGTTAGGGGCACTGGGTGCCGTATATAGAACATACTTTCATTTTTCAATAGCCCATATTAGAGGACTTCAAAATGAGCCCTAATAACTAGGTTGCCTTTGCCTACTCTAAATTATTTTTCAATTATCATTTGTCCCCACTTTTTTTCTGACATATTGCTAAAAAAGTGAGGACAAATGATAGTTGGAAAAAAATATCTCTTTATAATAATATAAACTCCCAAACTGTAGCTTTTGAATTATATTTTAGTGTATTCTTATCAACAATAGTTTTTGATAACAAAAACATTGTGAGTTTATTAACGTTGTGAACTGACCTTGTTAAATACTATTGTGCATTGAACAATATGTTTGTAACTGTTTTGACCATTGATCTTGTTTTTACGTTTACAAATGTTAATATTTATCTCCTTATGTTAAAACATTATTAAACTTTATGATATTAAAGTAAATCTATACTTATATACTTCTAGTTCAGTTTTTTATTATTAGGTATACTCTACAAACTAACAATGTTTCGATTAACTTAAATTAAAAGCCAGCTAAAAAAAATTAAATATAAACATAACTAAATTATTAGAAAATAGAGTATTTTAACTAGGTCTCTGCCTAACCTGCTATGCATATATCTTAGAAACCTTAATTTCGATCATCCAGGTATGTGAAATGACTCTCGAAGCAGCAGAGGCAGACAGCGAGGGTGAGGACGAGGACCATGATGATGATGCTGATGATGATGGAGAAGCTGAGGACATGGAACAGTTCCAGGAGTCGGGGCTGCTGGATGAGGTGGATCCGGTAAGTTAAATGATGTATGGGGTTATAATACTAGAACTTAGTAATGATTCATTGTGATTATTATGTGTTTGAATTGAATAAATAGAAATGTTAATACTTTGGTGTGTATTATAATAATAACATTTTAATGTCTAATTTCCAGGCCAGGCCAGGCCTTATTTAAAATTTATATTTCATTTCTTCGCTCTGGTTACGAGACAAGGCGCGGCGTTGAGTATCGCCACTTAACACGTAATGCCTTCAGAATACGGCGGAAAGTGGGGAACAGAGTGTTTTAACACTAGATTCCCTCTGCCTACTCTGCTGTGTGCGTGAAGCTCATTTGTACTATAACTTTGATTATATTCATTAAGACTATGTCATTAGATTTCGATTCTGTAGCGGCATGGCATCTGACTGTATCTACGACGCTTGTGGATTCGATTCTCATTCGAGAGAATTTCTTCGCTCTGATAAGAGGGCAAAGCGTGGCGTTGGGTTCCGCCACTCAATACGTAATGTCTCCAACTAGGCCTAGGTCTCCACTAGGTTCTCTTTAAGCTTAAAAGGAACTCAACAAATATCATACTTATATCTGTTTTTATATTGTAAATTCCTTTAAATAATTGTCAATAGCATTAAATAAACAGTCAACAGCGTTGGCAACGCGCAAAGAACCCAAACCCAAGGAGAAGAGACAGAAGGACGGCGATGAAATAGTCAAGACTAGAACCTACGACCTGCATATTACTTATGACAAGTATTATCAGACACCGAGGTTGTGGCTTATTGGGTACGATGAGGTGAGTTTTGTAGCAAAATAATTTATTTTATTTAATTTTTAAGAGAAACAAACTGAATAGTAATTATTAAATTATGAAGAACAAATAATGTTGCTATACATCACCTTACAATTTTTGTATGTTAATATAAAGTTATTAGACTCATAGTTTGTATTAAATCAATTGTGAAACTAAAAAAATATTAAGTGCCTTAATGGGAACGGAATGTCTTAACTCAAGGTTCCCAGGTTCCTTCTGCCTATGATGCCATGTGCAGGATTCAACGTGAAGCTAAATAAAAATTACACTTTTATAGTAGAATTGGAATGTGTTCGCTAATGGGTTTGCTATTTGAAGTGTTCATATATTTTTTTGTTCCCTGGTGTAGTGTGATGATTTTGTATGACGCTTCAGTGTATTCTTCTAGTCGAGCCCTTTTAATTTGATACCTATATCGAGTGTGGTTTAAGAAATGTGTAGCCCGCCGTTTTGTGGCGGCCATCTTGGATTTATTTCAATGTGTGCTGTATTCTTGTAGTCAAACCCTTTAATTTGATTTTCATATCGAAGTTGATTTAAAAAAAATATATAGTCGACCATTTTGTCATGGTGGCCATCTTAGATCAACAATACTACTGAGTATTTAATAAGATATTCCCATCAGATCGAGTCACTAGGAAATGAATTTGAATATTAATAGTTACGATGATCTTGATTCAAGCTAAATAAAATCGATCAAAAATTGCCGGCCTCATTATGTAGTTTCTGTATAAAATCGCCAGTCAGGAAGGTGTTAATTAAAATAAAGTTATATTTAAGTTTTCCCCATATTTTCATGTAAGTTTACAACACTTCGACATCTAATTTTTCTTGTATAGCATTAAGGCCATCGTTGCGAAGTGGGATAGTATGTGTTTTGGATTGAGTCCCCACTCGGGGAAATAAATTGTTTCATGTTCCCTGCGTCGATTTCCGCCAATTAATACACACTGTCTCAAAGAATTAGGAATGGAGTGTCTCTACATTAGGTTCTCTTCGTTTTTATGTTGTTTTTTTTAATGAAATATAATTCCAGGATCGTCACCTCCTCAGTGTGGACGCGATGTACGAGGACGTGTCTCAAGACCACGCGAAGAAAACTGTCACAATGGAAGCTCACCCACACGTCTCGGGACCGAGCACGGCGTCCGTACACCCTTGCCGGTTAGTTATATTATACGAAAAATATTAAAATAACATTACTTCATTAAACTACAATGGCGCAATAGAACAGTTTCTGACTTTTAATATGCTTCGGGGTTCGATCCCTACTGAGCCCAAACAAAAAGCGGGGTGGAGTTTTGATTTCGGGCGTGATGTGACCTTGTAGGTGAAGCGTAAAACTGAAAAAAAAATGATTTCAATTGTCAAAAATATCATTAAAATAATTAACTACAAAATGATATTGTATTGATTTATAACATTAATTCTGCCTATTTGTTAAATGTTTATATATAATATTTCGAAGTCTCCTTATCAAACACGCATCTCTGACGTTTCATAAATTGCTTATAAATAAAATGTCGCATGCGTTGTTTTTGTTTTCCTTATTCTTTTAAACTATTTATTGAAATTTTTTTATTACTACTACAATTTTGACTAATAACAGCTAAGCTGACGGATTGACCTAGCTAGCTTACACTAATAGAGCACTAAAAACATGTGCTGACCCATCAAGACCCATCATTTCACTTCAGATTTAGTCATTTAACCAATTTTTTAACTTATACTATACTATTTTTATTAAAAAAAAACGTTTCTCTTTTCAGACACGCGGAAGTAATGAAGAAAATAATAGAGACCGTAACAGAGAGTGGCGGCGAGTTGGGCGTGCACTCCTATCTTATAGTGTTTCTGAAATTCGTTCAAACTGTTATACCCACAGTTGAATACGATTTCACACAAAATGTCTCAATTAATTAAACTCTGTTCTCTCTCTTTACAATTTTAAACTGATTTATTAAATGAAGCTTGTTTTAATGAATGTTAGCATAAATATATTTTTTATTTCAAGGTTTTTTGTACAATAAGCTGTTTTGATTACAATGAAAATATTTATAAGTCTAGCTGTTTTTAACTTAATAAAACTTTTCTGTTTTCAATATGTCAACTTCATAATTATTTCAATATATCTATGGTTTTGAGTGAGCTATTGTTACTATCATTTAAAAAAAATCATCAGCTTCACGCTCTATCCCGCACATAGCAGGGTAGACAGAGGGAAATACGGACATAAGACATAAGAGGGACATAGTGTTAAGCCACTCCGTTTTCCACTTTCCGAAGATTTCTAGAGGCATTGCGTGTGTGTTGCGACACCAGAGCGAAGAAATGGAAATATACATTTAAATAAATATTTCATTTCCTTCAGTAGGGATCGAAACCACAACCAGCCGCGCTTACACTTTGTGTGCCACGACTGGTCTCCCTGCGCCACGACTGGCCTAAAAGAGTCATATTGGTTCATGCTTGATTGTAAACACACGGGATTAGCTGAACTTGGAATGACCATCATCAGCGTGATAGCACTGCTTTTTTTAATGTAAATTTTCATAAAAAGAAATTTAAATTATATTACGTTATAAAATGACAATGAACAATTTGAAATATATTTTAAAACTTATCGAATGTGCTTATCGATGTTGTATTTACATGTAATATTTAAATTACTGCAAATTTTGAAATTTTAGTATGTTTGGTGCTTTTCAAGCGCTTGTAATATATCGTAAGTACACTATAATGAATTATATATCTATAAATATGTATGACACACATAGTGTGTAATCTAGTTATTTGGAAGGAAAACGTAATATTTCATAATAAGATTGCCTTGTAAAGTTGGCTTAAAATGAAATAAGTTTAAACATGGATATCCATTATTATATTATTAATAATATTCTAGTGAAAGTCTTTATCGGCCATAACATTATTTTGTCACATGAAATTACAATTTCAAATTTTTATCTAATCTGATAAAAATAACTTTCAAACTATTAAACTTGCTGCTTATTAAATATTATTTATTATTAAATCGCTTTCCTCTACTAATATTATAGATATGAAAATTTATTCCACTTTCACGCAAAAACTACTGAGTGGATTTGAATAAAGCTTTACAGGTATATATCTATACCTTTATGCGTCAGATTTGTGTAATTTGGCTATAATATGTGTAACATAATAAGTATATGCGGGTGAAGGTCGTTAGCGTATTATAAATTCCATTTCAATAACTCAAAATGAAATATTGATATTATTATAATAAATAAGTTA